>WJFA01000914.1:0-27133 GCA_009870155.1 Pseudobourletiella spinata | reverse complement strand
GTGTGTGTTTTGGTACCGATTTTGAATGGTAAAGTACGGCCAGGACATGTGAGTATGTACATGCGGCTTAATCATGTGTCACGGCAATGATTTACACTCCCAGTGGGTGTCAATAACTCCCCCGGCCATGCCTTCAACACAAGAAATGTTCAGAGGAAAACTGCCTCGTGAGAACAAGTGCCAAAATCTCATGTTGTGTGCCATATTCTCCCTTTTACTATGTGAGTAGCACCGAACATACAATGCAATGCTGGCTGTCGTACCTCTTGTAATACACGCACATTTCCCGCATAACGTTCAAAAACCCTACGATGAAACGAGAGCCACAACGTGGAGCACCAACAACGACAAAAGTTACTTCCGATTTGGCTCCAACTCCTGTACAAGAAGATTTTAAGGATAAAATCCCTGGTGCTTGTTACACACTGTCCCACACAGTTTTACGTTGATCCCTTTCCCATACTCATTTTGGATCCCACAACAAGCCGATCCGGATCCTGCTCAAACACACACACGCGCCGTCACACAAATCATCCCACACACCCTCATGATACACACGCAGTTCATCAAGTGCGCCTCTGCCGAAAATCTTGGAATGAATAATGCACTTTGGAGGATCCAATTACTCCGCTCCCACCCTTTCCGTGTTCACATGAATAAAAGTTGGCGGCGGTGAAGAAGGATGTAGGAGCGGGCGGGCGGGAAAGAAAAAGTTGGTGCGCAGCCGGTATTTTTATTTCCTCATGACTATCCTTTCTCGCATCTTCGTGTGCCCAATGGCAATCCCGTGATTCACTATGGCATGTTTATGCTCATCCCGACTAGTCGTCGTCTTCGTCGTCGTCGTGACAATTGAATTTGCAACAGATTGAGAAATTGTACAAGATTTTCCGCTGCTCTTTATTCAAGATTTTCTAGTCAGTCTCATCGAAAGATGTGAGTTCATTGCGGCGGCGGCTGATGTCACGTCGTGAAATCTGATTCCTCATCCACCTCTTGTCAGACTCGCCGCCTTCTTCCCCTTCACGTTCCGTCTCCCACTTGCCTTCACCCAGCATCTCGTGGATCATGTGCGGCTGCCCGGTGCGGAGTCCTCCCTGATGAGTATCGGCCGACCTCAGAAGATACTGACGGGCTGTCCATAGTTTGGCAAGGACTTGATGGATGACGACGGCCGTGTTTTGGCTGATGTCCCCCGTCGGGATCCAATGACCCCGGTAGCACATCCCGGGCTGAACCATAAACGTCCCCGGTGGAAGGCCCCATTTCCCTAATATTTTTGAGTAAAATTTCAATTTGTGGTTAAATCATTTAAAGTAATAAAATATCACGAGTTTATTCCAAAGAAAATCAAATCCTATACGGAGCAAACTGGGGCAAAATTGGTCGGAAATTGGGACTTGAGGGAATCAAATGAATATGAGGGTTATGGAACTTTACTGGCACAGGGGATGCCGACGGAGATGACTGGGATAGTCACGGTCGCCTCCTGCTCATCCTTTTCCGGCCCGACGCACCCTGATCGGCATTTGATTCGCTTCCTCTCCGTTAGCTGCTCCTCCTGTTGGATTGCTCCCTTGAAGGCAAACCAGACGTGGAGCGTGGAAATGATGGCTTCTGCGATCCCCATGTCCGTGTACATCCGCCGCGACTGGTCCGCCAGCAATTTCCGCTGTGGAAAATCTAATAATTATTGTATCAACTGGAAAATTTGAGTCACTCTCAACGAATTTTCCACCCATTTTACTCCGTTTTCTCCTCTGCTCTGCCTGCCCGTCGTCTTTGAATTTCCCGCAAAAATCAAAGGCTCCATTAGCATGGATTTTTTATCCAATAATTACTATTGTATCAACTGGAAAATGTGAATCATTCTCAACAAATTCCCCGGATTTAACTCCGTTTTCTTCTCTGCTCTGTCTGTTCGTCGTCTTTGAATTTCCCGCGAAAATCAAAGGCTCCATTAGCATGGATTTTTTATCCAATAATTATTACTGAATCAACTGGAAAATTTGTGTCATTCGCAACGAATTCTCCCCCGATTTTACTCCGTTTTCTCCTCTGCTCTGTCTGTTCGTCATCTTTTAAATTTCCCGCAAACATCGAATGCTCCATTTTTAGCATTGAGATTTTATCTCATTATATCAACTGGAAAATCTGTCTGATCGTCGATTTTAAAATTTCCCGCAAAAATCAGAAGCTCCATTATCATTGAATTTACACTTGATTCACAAAACCTAGTGGAATTATTTACACACATTGGATTCAATTTTCCATCAAATTTCCCGCTCATAGTGAAGGAGCGGGAAATTGAATTCAAAATCCTGGACAAACTATCCAAGAAAATTCTCAATGTTTTCATCTCTGTGTGCATTGATTTTGACATTTGATTTTGAAAAATCTAACAATTTGGAAATTATTCATTATCACCCTTGGCCAAATCAGTGACCCTGCATGACCCGGAGGTCATCCAAAACCATTATTATTAACTCAAAAGTTGGGTAAACCCGGATTTTGCTGTGCCGACTAGAGTTTTACCATGACCACGGTACCAAAGACGGGAGTACGTCTCCACATTAAATTCCCATGTTAAATCCCATAAGGATTTCCCAGTTTTCAATTTCGCCACTGACTTCCGCAATGTTAACATTATGTGACCAAGTTCCACTGTAACTTGAGTGAGTGCGGGAAAACCTAATTATTTTCAGTGGTCATCCGTCATTCCTACATACCTGAATGGAGAGGTGGATTTTGGAAAATTTATTGAAAATCCAGTGACAATTCGTCGCCACCTCCGCCAGCGGACGAAGGAGTGGTCGAGGGCCCTGGACTGCACTCGTCCGAACCAGGGCATCCCTCACCTCGACCCAGGCACCCGTCAGTCCCGGCCAACCCCATGCATGTAGTCTACTAATGCTCCCGGGCGGAAGCTCAGCCTCCCGACTAATCTCCGCCTTGGCTCGGTTCACAATGTGTTGGCCCAGCGTGGCAATAAATCCATCCGCTATTTTCTTCTTAGGGATGGATCGTCGGAAAATCTGCAAGTCAAATCTCTGTATAAACATTTGAGATCAACTGGTCCTCCGCAGATTGATAACGTAGAACTGTCGTCTTTGAAGAGAAACTTTTCCAAAAGGGGATGGAGGAATCTTAATAACCTCGGCAATGTAGCAGAGTGGGCCAGTACTGGAGGCAATGAGGACTTTGCAGTTGACTGCCGCCGCCAAGTGAACCGCCTGAGCGTAGACTTTGGAAACTTTAGCAATCCGCCGGAGCCACATGCTCGTACTCTCGTGGACGTCGCGGGAGAAGTCGTCCATGATGAGGGCGACGTGAGCATTGTACATGCACTGTTTCGGTGACAAACTTGATGAGATCTTTCGGAGCCGGGGTGCGGCCATGTCCGACACTTCCATGAAGAGCCCTTGGAGCTCCCGCAATGGGGTCTTCTTATCGTAGATCCGGATGTTCAGACTCATGTTCGAGTCCCAAATGGGGAAGGGTGAGAGGAGCTGAGTGAGGAGGAGTTGCAGGATTATTCAGGGGCGGCTCGATAATGGCAATGTTCACGACGTTCCCCTCCCAATTCTGCTGATTCTGAGCCGCCGCATCCTTGCCGTAACTCTATACAGATTTGACCAACACTGGGTTAGACCTGGTCGGGTTCCGAAAATCCAATGGTGGACCTACAGCCTTGTTCCGGCACACGGCCTCCTCGATCTCCCGCGTGGACACGTGAAGCTGGAGGCCGAAAACGAGCTCGGCGTTACTCGCAGAAAGCGTCAATGCCGCCGATCAAATTACCCTTACCCTCGGGCTCCACAAGGATCTCCCAAATGACGGGTGAGTGCTGGATGTCCCAACCGCGGCGGATGCTGAGCTCCTCCTGAAATTCCTACGGAAAAGTTCGACGACAGGTTGTTGTGAGTCGTTGCTGTAGATCGGTAAGACGCTACAACTTCTTATTTTGTGGTTCCAAATGCTATGCTTCCAGATGAACGAACCTGCCATTGGAAACTATCTTTCATAATCGTAGTGAACTTCCGGGTGGGGTCAATCTCCGTTAGCTTGTCCACCAGAATGCAGGCTTTGGCCATCCAGGGACAGTCGTACACACCCACGACCATGTAACCTGCCATTTTCTGTTGAGGTTTAATAAAAGTCGAACCCAAGTGCGCTGGATGTGTGAGGAAAATGCCGCGTAAACGGGGCGACGAGAGAATTTAAGAATCGCTCTGTCTGACCGTCGGATAATCACGGAACGGAGAACTGCCCGCGCCTGCATGGAACGATGCAACTTGCGAGTTTAAAACAGGACGTTTTTTTACATGACGACGAAGGATTCCAAGATTTTTGTAACATTATTGCATATGTCTGATGCATGATGCATACACTATTGTTGTTTTGTGAATTGTAATTGAAATTGAAGTAAATTTTACAATTTATTTATTTTCCGTGATTGCTGATTGCTTTACAAAGATATTTAAATCAAAGGTTTTTGTTGCCGTTCCCAACAACAGCAGTGTAGAAAAATCCATTCTAAAACCAAGAGGCATTCCAGGAGGGTATGTATTAACATAGGCACAGCAAAGGAGACTGTGTGAAACAACCCGCGAAAACTTTTAAAAATTTAGCAAAAACATTTTAGTAATTACAACAATTTTCAGTTTTTAGGCATTCACAATAATTTTTAACGTTCATGCTGTCCCCAGTGGGCAACATAGTGAGTGAAATATCAATTAAATCTTACGTGTTACATGATTGGTAATTTTCTAATTATAGATAAGCTGGGCATAATTTTACAAATGTTCACAAATGAGTGCGGAATACCTGAACGTATTCCGCAAGCAAGAGCGTACAAGAAGTCTGGGGCGATGGGCGATAAGATTCCATAAGAAATCCACCCCCGTGAGAGCTAGGAGGATTGGTCAAACCAGTACGCACAAAAATGTACACTAGGCTACTTTAAAGCTGTCGTGTGAATTGAGGAAAAAATCATATAGGATTCCAAAGTACAATAATAATAATAATAATCATAATATACACTAATACTAAACGGAGATTTGCAAGAGAAACTCGTTCTCATAAATAGATAGTTGCCATTCTCGACTATTTTTAAAAAGCAAGAAAAAAAATCATGAATGAATCCTATTGTGTAACACTGAATAGCACGGTAGACACACACTGAACGGCACGATTTGAAAAATGTACAATTAAAACAACACGATATCTGTTATATAATAATACGAAGGGTTCCGTTGGAATCCCTCAAAAAAGCTACTTATTGGAGTTTTTCGACTTGGTCACCGATCCCTTGGTCCGCTTCCATTTCATCCTTCTGTTTTGAAACCATACTTTGACCTGAAAAGGAAGACCAAATTATAGTCAATTTCACTTTCAAAAAAAAGAAGCAGAAGAAGAAGAAGAGTATTCGCGAGCGTGCGGGAACGGGAAAACCAAAGTTGAGATTTGCAAGGCTAAATCCCATTATATTGACCACACGTGTAGTAATTACATGAATTGCATTTTTCTGACGAGCACAGTAGCGTATAACAAGGAGGGTTTTACGATCCACCTGCAGACTTTTACTGGTACCTACGATGGCAACCTACGTACAACCTTTGCGTGCATTTCAAATCAATGGCTTCATGTTGCGTGCCATTTGCAATAAAATATAAAATCTAACTCTACAAATAAGGCGTCACCTGACGGTGATGATGAAAACGCTCCATGAACTCTTCTACAAGGTCAATACAAAGAGTCTTAACAACTCAATCAAGTCCAGAATTTACCTGCCGTTCCGTCAGATCCAGAGCCACGGCAATCTCGTAGCGGCGTAGTCTCGTTAGGTAGTTCGAATGGACAAATTCCCGCTCCAATTCACGGATTTGCACCTTCGTAAAGGCCGTCCGCTCCTTCCGCGACTTCCCGTCTGCAGGAAAAGCATGGAAAATTACGTGAAAATCATTGATTCTCTCGAGGAACAAGTTGAAAAATCACTGGTAATCCACTTTGAACTGGATCCCAAAACGAGTATTAGATGCAAATCATGGAAACTGTCAAAAATAAATGACCTCCCAACACGCCTTCTACCCAACACATTCAAAATGCCAAAAATCAATGATCTCCTTTTCACAACATATTCAAAGTGTCAAAAATCAATGATTTCCTAACGCACCTTTTTCACAAAACATTCAGTGTCAAAAACCAATGATTTCCAAACACACCGTTTTCACAACACATTCAAAAAAGTCAAAAATCAATGATTTCCTAACACATCTTCAACCCAAAACATTCAGAATTTCAAAGATCAATCATCTCCTAACTCACCTTCCACGCAACACATTCAAACTGTAAATCAATGATTTCCTACCACAACTTCTACTTAAAACATTCAGAATTTCAAAAATCAATGACATCTTACCACAACTTCTACCCGAAACATTAAAAATGTCAGAAATCAATGATCTCCCAGTGCACCTTCTCACCAAAACATTGAAAATGTCAAAAATCAATGATCTCCTAGCACACCTTCGACCCGAAAACATTTGAAGCTTCAAAAATCAATGATTTCCCAAACCATTTTCAACTTGAAAACTTTGTCAACAATGATTCCTCCAAACTACATACCAATCTCACTTCACCTCACTCTCCCATCAAAGTCTCATTCTCTCACAACAAGCCCATAAAATCATTATTCAAAAGCACTCTGTGTCATCTTACCCCCCGTGTCGTCTGCCAAATCCACCAAGACACTGGAATCCAAGGAATCCACCCCGTTCCCATCATCACTGGATCCGGAGAGGAAACAATGTTCTTCTTCACCCTCAAAATCCCTCTCCACGCCAACAGCCCCATCCCACTCCGCCGTCAACTTACAACCATACTGTCCACTACGACCCACCGTAAAACCATCATTGTGCAAAAATTCTCCCGCCCTATCATCACCCTCGCAGCAGCCAGTAGCCGCCCCACACAAAGGAAAATCATTGTTCCCAATAATGCTACGACTCGACCCGCCGCCGTCACCGCCCGAGCAAATCCCGTCGTTCTCAAACTCGCCAGCCTGGCCATAAAACGACCAGCACTGCTCATTAGTACTACTACTCGTGTCCACGTACCAACAATTTCGATTCACACTGTTGCTACTGTCATTCAAAACCGTGGAATTTCGCGCGTAAATCCCCATTGCACCCAATCGACTATTATTAACTGAAAATCCCTCCATTTTCATCCAACTCTCCCACAGTACACACACACACACAAAAGCAAGAAAACCACCGTCCCACTGTCCAGCGTTCCACAGTGAGTCTTGTCCGGCGGCAGATTTGAGAATGTGCCCGAAAATTCAAGTGCTCGTGTCCTTTAAAGGATTTTACCGCAGTCAGTCAGTCAAGAAGAAGTACAAAAAAAATTACAAGGACCGCACATAGGGACGAGTCATCGGCCACCCTTTAAGGTACACAGAGTACAGTAATAAGTGTAGTGCCACCGGATCCTTTTTGTGGAAAACCTCAATGGGGTCGTCGTGTCGTCGTCGGTATCGTATATATTACTTGTTGAGTGACTCACACAGTAAGGGAAGGGCCCTTTCCCTTCCACCCAGATGTGTGTAACACGCTTAATTACTTCCGTTATAGTAGTGTGTGTGGGCGTCCTCAGCCGTCGGTGCCTTCCAAACAGAAGCCAAAGAGACTCCACCACAGACTGCTCGTCGCCAACACGTCTCACCTTCCAACCTTGGAACTTCCCACTAAAATCAGTCCTAAATGCTCTTCAGCCTGACGAGTCAGTTCAGTTGATCTTCGTGGAGTGAGTCGTCGTCGTTCTGGGTAAACAGGACAGGAGAGGGGGTGCCTTCGAGTCCGAGTCAACTGACGCGACAAAGGAAACTTCCATTGAAATGCGAGATTTTCACCCGAGTAAAACCAGTAGCTCGCACTCGTACTACGCATATATAGCGGCAAGGCAGTGCAGTGGACTTCAATGGTGAGTTCCGACTTTATGAATGAATATATATTTACCATGTGTTTCAAATGCAACTTAAAATATACGGATTTTTTTCCGTAGAAGCCGTTCACGTACATCCTGAGAGCCAGTAGCTGAGCAATTCCGTCCTAGGGCCGATGACTGGTGGTGGTGGTGGCTGGTGGCAGTGGTGAGGACTCAACGTGTGGTAAACTCATCAGGAGAACTTGAGCGGAAAAGAAAACAAGATGGACGTCCGTTCACAGCTCATCCGTCATCTGACGCGGAAGGCGCAAATGAGTCTTCTTGTGGCTCTCTCTCTCTCTCTCTCTCTCAGCCAGTCAGTCCGTATGAAAATGATGACAGGTCCATGGAGCGTGGAAATTAACATGGGAAGGAAGGATCGTGCCAAAAATCAACAAGTCAAACTTGCGCGTCCGTACCGGCTCGGACCAACTCATTCAAGATGATGATCCCTTTTCCAGATCCGCAGCCGCGAGGAAAATATGACTGTTGGGCCACATAAATTAACGTAAGAGATTCTCAGATACACAACAGACGTTTAATATTGCAACGAGTGTACAAGAAGAAGCAAGTGTAATTTACAAGGAGATGGAGGAATCCAATAATAAATAATATATATTTATAGTAATATTCTAGAGCTATAATTTTTAAAGCTATACCACCACACACACACACACACACACACTCGTCAATGTTCGCTACTTTAAAGGAAAATGTAATTTTGTACAGAGTTTTTAACCAATGTTCACTACTAAAGGAAAATGTAATTTTTTTACAGAGTTTTTAACATCATCAACAACTACAACAACAACAATAACAGCAAAACAGCAACAGCGCAGATGAGCACATGTGCGATGCAGAGGACAGCAAAACCCTCGGAGTCACCAGTCAGCACACACCACGATCACGAGTGACGACCAATGAGAGTGTTCCTACTCTAATATGTGATTTGTATACATATTTTCACATGTGAAAAGACTTTGAATTTGTACCAAATTGCTCCGCGAAGGGACAATTCCCCCTTCACTTATCATTACTATTTATAATAATGATTATTAACAATCATGTCATAATACAATCTTATTTAAGTCTAAAAGCCAATCTATAGTGCCTAATGTAGTCACATACAAACGCGCACACGTAACAGAGATAAAAACGCTGCGGAGAGTTCCCAATAATAGTAAGATAGCCACCATCATAATGGTAATGCAGTGTCGTAAATAATTGAAGGAAAATTCAAAAACTCCCGCTCATCAAAAAAAAAAAAAATAAAAGAGTCAATACAAGAAGAACAAAAATGACATTTCCCTATACAATCCATTATTATCATAATCATGTATGTCAAGTCAGAGTTGAATATAATGTAATTTACAATGTGATTCTTATTCAGGGTGTACATTCGCACCATTTAGTTTACTATTATTATTATTTTTATTATTATTACTATTATTATTATTGTTGTTATTACAGCGAACTCGTCGTGCTCATGGCTAGGGGATCCCCTAATCCGGATTCGGCAGATGTCACCGGGATGGACACGGACGGCCCGACGGATGACGGGACGACAAGTTCGGGTTGAACTAAAATCTGCTGTGCTTGTGCCGTCGTCGTCGTAGTGGGTTGGCTGGATTGGATCGTCGTGGCAATTTGCATTTGCTGCTGCTGTAACTGTTGTTGTTGTTGTTGTTGCTGCTGCTGCTGCTGAGCAACAACCTGACGAACGCCACCACCCTGAAGCGGCATGAGAATAGCATTGGAAACTTGTCCAGGAGTGGTTCGTCGAAATCGGATGTTACTTCCGGCGACGAGGACGGATGGACTTGATGGATTCCTCACCGTCGTCACCACTCTCGTCCCACCAGCGGCAGCAGCACCAGCGGACGTGGCAACTTGTGCAGTTTGCCACGTCATTCCCGGCCGCAGACTGGAGGCTGAGACTTGGACGGGGCGGGGTGAGCTGATGATTCCGGCGGAGGGTCGGACCATGGCTGAGGCCGTCAAGGACGTTGCCGCACTCCCATTCGACCGCGCAATCCCAGCGCCGGAAGTTGCCGTGACTGGGACGGTGATTGTGCGGATGCCTTGGTTGTTGACGCTGACACGAACGCCGGTAGTGGTCGCCCCACTCGCCGCCACGGAGCGCACCAGCGTGCCCCCTGTCGCTG
This sequence comes from Pseudobourletiella spinata, assembly GCA_009870155.1. NCBI lineage: Eukaryota > Metazoa > Arthropoda > Collembola > Symphypleona > Bourletiellidae > Pseudobourletiella > Pseudobourletiella spinata. The sequence continues at coordinate 16,979 of WJFA01000914.1, read as the reverse complement.
CTCGCAGCTGGGATGCCGTCAGCGCGGCCGCCCTCGGCCGGATCGTGGTGCCCGCGGGGGATTTTGACATGACGGGGCTGCCGCCCAAGGGCTTGGTAGCCCTCGTCGTGGCAATGGGACCGGATCTGGCCACGACGGTGTTGGTGGCGAGTCCCTGGGGGCGCGGGGAGCGCGGGGTGACGCGGACGCCGGCGGAGTTGGCCGCCGCCACAATGGCCGACGCCGTGGGCTGCGAGGCCACGCTCACCGTCTGGCTCACGGGCAGGCGGACGGTGACGGGTAAATTGAGGCTGTTCGTCGTGAACTGCTGAGTGCCCTGACCCTGGCCCGGTTGGGACTGGACGATTTGGATCCTTTGGTGCTGGTTGAGGAAGCGGACGACTTGATTGTTCGCGCCCAGGCTCCGGATGAGATTCCCGCGCAGGTTGACCAGGGTCATGGGGACGCCGGAGGGTGAGAGTTGAATCGTCCCGCCGGCCGTCACCGTGCCCCCACCTCCGGCCAGGGTGGCAAGGGACACGGTGGTGGACGTCGGCGTCTGACCCTGCTGCCCCTGTGCCCGTATCACAATCGGCCCCGTCGTGCCCTTCTGAGCCACGACGACGGCATTGCCCCCCGCGGCTCCGGCCGCAACTCCCATCGGCGACCCCGTCATGTTCCGCTTGGCTATTAAAATCTGGCGGGGTTGGCTCAGGCCGGGCGACGCAGACGCCACTGTGACTGGAACGGCGGGGACGGCTGTGGTGACGGGGTTTGAGTTGATTGATACGGCCACGACGCTATTTCCCACCATAGTGGTCGTGGCGGCAGTTGCAGCGGCGCTGGAGGCGGCAACTACAGTCGGTGTTGAAACTGGTACGGGTGAAGTGACGGGTATGGGGGCCTTGGCTGGCCCGTAGGTTCGAACCGGGAAGAGTGATGAGGCCGTTGGTGTGAGCTTGACAATGACGGGCTTCTTGGCGGCGAGTCCGCCGGCGGCAGATCCTGCCGGTGAGGCGGATGAGACTGGTTTCGAGGGTGAACGGAGGATATTTGGGATTGTGGATGGTTCCGTCTTGACGGCAGCCGGGAGAGGTTTCACACGACTGGGTGGCGGCTCGTACACGGCTCGCAGCGGCATGCTCCTCCGGGGGTTCCCAAACGAGGCTCTCCCTGCCCGGGCTTTGGCGGGCAGGGGGGTGAGACTCGGGGCGGGGTAACTTTTTACTGTCTTTGGCTCCGGTTTGGGGATGTCCACCGCCGACGGAGGATTCAGATGAGCTTTGCTGGCTTTACCCTTGGCTGTGGATTTTGGTGTGACTGCTGCGGCTGGATGGTCGGGAATCTTCTTGTCGGTGGGTTTTGACGTGACTACTGGGACTGAGGTGGTAAGAGGGTCCTTGCCTTCCTCGACGATTATTTTTTTATCGCTGTCGCTCTGGAGCTCTTCCTTGACCGCTTTGACCTTGTCCGATTCCAGTTTGGCCTTGTTGAAAATGTGGGGGTACTCCATTTCGAGCCATTCGCAGTATTTGCGGACTTTGGGGTTGCGCCGGTCCCCGCGCTGGTAGAGGATTCGGTTGTAGGCTGCTCGCATCACCCGGAATATGTCCTTGTTGTAGTAGGCCACGTTGAGGACCGGGTCGAAGTAAGGCGTTTCCATCCTGGGAGGAAAGAAATACAAATGTCAAACATTTTAGACAAAAATTATGTAATGTTATGATTCCAAAAATTGAATACTTTCAAAAACTTGTAGATATAAATAAAATGAATACAATAAATATTCTGGAAAATGATTTCTAAACTTAAATACTATAAAATGTCGGGGAACATGATTTTGACAATTAAATACAATAAATATTCGCGGAACATGATTTTGAAAAATAAATACAATAAATATTTGCGGAACATGATTTTGAAAATTAAATACAATAAATATTCGCGGAACATGAATTTGAAAAATAAATACAATAAGCATTTAGAGAAAATAAATTTTGAAAAATAAATACAATAAGAATTTAGAGAAAATAAATTTTGAAAAACAAATACAATAAATAATCGGGAAAAAATTTGAAAAATAAATACAATGAATATTTGATGACACCGATTATGAAGAATACATGAAAAAATTATCTGAAAAAACAGTTTTCAAAAAGTAAATGCAATGAAACATTCTAATCAAATTAAAGTAGTTTAAATAATGAATGCAATAAATATTATGAGAACAAAAATAAATTATAAATAATTACGCGAATCAAAATAATTGGAATTAAAAAATAATTGAGCAGAATGAAATCAACAATTTAAATAAATGGCAACCAAAATACACATATTGTACAGCAATGATAACTTACTTTGTGAGAGCACATATCCGCGCCTCTCGAGGTTTCACGGGTTCCTTATTTTTGTCAAAGACTTTCTTGAACAATTCCTCATTGCTAAAGTTGATAAAGGTGCGTTCGAACAAGTCACCCCCGTCCTGGGATACGCCCTTGGGAAGCGGGGGCAACGGTGGAGCGGAATCTTTCTCCTGACTGTCCTCCAGTTTCACAATCTCCTGGATCAGCTGAGATTCCTCCGTCTTCTCGTCCATGTTGACACGGACAGAGTGGTAACGGATCGACGGTCCCAGCACACTCTTCTTCACCGGTTTTGCCTTCTTCTTCTCCAGTTCCATCTGCTGGAATTTGGCTAATGATCATGGGAAAATTGTTAAAATCAAGAATTGACCCAAATGATGACATGACATGCAATATAAGGGAAATTAAAATGCATTTCTAAAATAAATAAAGAAACTTTAACAAAATTCCAAAATGAATAAATCACCTAATGATTCCAAGTTAACAATTTCCGTCAGCTTGGCCTCCGCCAACAGTTCCTCCTGCGACGGCATTTCCGTCACAACTTTGCGATTTTGAAAGGCCTTCTTCCGCTGAGCCTCCACCTTCTGACGCTCCTTGACCCTGGCCTGAGTTTCGAGAGACTTCATCTTGGTGGAACTCCGCATTTGCTTCTTCTCGGGGGAGAATGGGAAGCGGACTTTCTTCGCATCGGCTGCGTCCGCCTTGGCTTCCGCCGCCTTCAGTGATGACCTCCGCGGCCGACCACCTCGTCTTGGAGATGATGCCGCCGGTTCGTACGGGATCGGCTCATAATCCGGCATTTCCTCCTCCAAGATTTTCCGCCGTTTCCCCGGTTTTTTCGGCGGGGTGGACGGGGTTACCTGCTCATTTTCTTCCCCCTCCCGCCGTTGCTTCTGCTGTTGATCCGGAGTGGGCTCTTCCACCTTGCGTTTACGACCCCGTTTCTTCGGAGTTGTTTCCACTGGGGCTACAATGGTCTCCTGTTCCGGCGGTTCCGCTTCCTCGGGCTCGTCAGCCACCTCCTCATCCTCTTCATTTTCTTCTCCCTCCTCGTCCTCCGCTTCACTCGTTTGAGCCGGGCGACTTTTTTTCCCGCGCGGTGAGGATTTGGGTGAAGGCGGCACTTTTCTTTTGGGTCGACCCGGACCCCGCTTGACGACCTTGGGAGGCTTTTTAGTTTTGAGCTGAGCGGGCTCTTTGTAGGCGCGTGTGACGAGTCTTCGTTGCCTCTTCGGCTTGTCATCATCCTCCTGCTCTTCCTCCGGCTCCTCATCCTCGTCGATATCAAAATCCGAGTCCACCACATCCTCCTCTTCCTTCCCTTGCCTAATAATAAGCAAAAATTGTTAAGTACACAACATTTACAACATTGATACTCCGTCATCGTCATAGTATACAAGCTACCATCCCGTACAATGCGCATTTGGATTGGAAAACTTTTGGAAAATAAATAGTGGCTGCTCATTAATAATTCACCAAAAAAATCATTCCATCTCAAAAATAATCAGATCAAATCACAAACTTTCACTCGACATTTTTCAAGTTGACCCACCACTTTCTTCCACGAACAATGAATACAGCTTTGAAAATTGAAAAACTTACTTGTAATCATCGTCGTGCTCAGTATCTTTGAAACCACCGTAGGTTGTAGTGTAAAAATCATCTTCATCCTCTTCATTGAGCAGGCGGGCCATGCGATTCCCCGCCGTAGCTCTCCGCTCCCGTCCCTTCACCAAACTCATGATGAATCCGCCAAAAAATTAAATGAAAAACTAAAATAACTTTTCTTCTTTCGAAAAACAATATTTCACAATAACTTATCCCCCAAAAATCCCTGGAAAGTTCCCACCATCCACGTGCCCGATCCCCCCAGCTGACTTCCCATTAAAACAAACAAAAGGATAAAAATACAGGCAATCTATAGTGTGTATATGTACGTGCAGCCCAACGAGACAAAAAAATCCAAAGAAAACAAAAACAAATTAGGAATCAACTCTTTGTAAAAATCAATGTTCAAAACTAAATATGTATCAACGATTCCCAGTGTTTCTCAACACTGTGCAGGATCTGCGGGGGTCCATTTGGGACCTAGTGTGGGGTGCAAAAAAGCACAAAATTTGACCTGGATTCTAAATTTCCTTGTTTTTGACACTTGAGGAAAATACGCCCGTTTTGAACGCTCCCGCGCCCATTTCACATTCTCAACAAGGCATGTGATTGGCTCACGGCTTGGCCTCTATTCCGTTGGCCCTTGACATTGCTGCCGTTCCTGTGTGTGCGGCGGAGGACGCATCCACAGTAGCGTTCATGCTGGCTAGATGCCGCCTTTGTCCGGGCCGACCCACCGCCACGGAACCTTACGCATTTCCCATCCCTTTGTTCTCCAAATCAATGATAGCACATTCAAAGTCGAGGTTAGGGGATAGACAAAGAAAGTAGGCTGGCAACAGGTCCGAGGGGGAAGCCTTGGTGGGAAGGAAGCGGGCCGTGGATTGGTTGAACATTGATTAAGCCGGACCCCGACCGGAGCCTGTGCGGTGGAGGAGGCTGGGGTAGGGGTCCGACGTGGAGCGCAGCTCAACGGCAATTGAGGAATGATTCTCTCGCCTGCTGCGTGAGTCTCGTCCGTCGCTGGTGGTGGTGGTGTGAGAAAAGCAGGACGAGGCAGGGAAGCCAAGGTAGTAAGAAGCGACACGGCGGAGTGCAGTGGTCTCGTTCTCCTGATTCTTTAGTTCCCTTTTTGATTTTCTGTTTCAAATTTTCACCTCCGTGGAATCACCCGGCTTGTTGTATGAGTCAAAAAACCGAAAAACCCGTACTGTCTGGGCAGCGAATTAAAACTCGCAAGAGGGGTAAGTATCTGTTGTGAAACATTGTTCCTCCGTTCCGCCGCTCTGGCAGTCGGGGTCACACACCCTCATCTCTCATTATATACATGTACTACCATTCGTCATCATCATTTGAGTATTATATTCGAGAGCACACTGTGGTGCGGGGCTTCCTTTGTGTGAGATTTCCACGCTGGGACGGTGTGATTAGTGATTCTTGCCCTGTTCGTTCACTTTGGCCAGAGTCATGAGATTGTGAATCCTGTCCTGTGGTCGGCCGTCCGCGGACATTTGTCTGACTCATTTGCCGCATACGTCCGAGGTCCTTGCCTCCATTCGTTCGTCCGATCAACCGTGCGGACGCGTATTATCTCCACGGTATGTGGGTACGCATGTATGTATAGCACTCGGTATGGGCGGTGCGAACAACGCAGTTTCTTTTCTATAGTCCAGCCCGGGCAAATCCCCCTTATCCCGGATCCGGGAATGCGGGATGAGATAGGATCGTGTGGGGGGATCCGATTCCGTGTTTATGCGTAGATTTCCCAACTGCGTACATTTGGCGCCTCCACGTCACGTCGTCCGAACTCGGAGATACCCACTTGCGTATTTTCCTTGAGTTTGACGCCCAAAAGGCTATAATGCCTTGTAGTTTCAAGTATTTTTCAACGGGATTGCATATGAACACAGGCAAACTCTCGTGCGGAACATTGATTTGAGACAGGTTTATGCGTGTTCTCTAGTGGAAATTAATTTTGATCAGATTTTTTTGGGGGCATGCATCATGACTCAGCAGCTCATGATTTGAACAATGTTTCAATGCCAGTTGAGAGGAGGACACTCGTGCGTGTCTTCATTGGAAACTGAATTTTGGTCAGTTTTACTTTGATTTCAATGAAATTGAAATTGAACTTAACTTATTATTTCTCAGTTAAGTTTTCGATTTTCCCGGGATAATTCAAGTTTTTCAAAACAGTTTTGGTCATTTTTCTTGGGCACTTGCTTGACTTGTCTTTGTCTCACTCCATGCTGCTGGTAAAGTTCCGAGTTTTTTCCCTCAAGAGTATTATTTCAGGGTTGAGTGCCCAAGAGTTGGGTGGGAATTCAATGATTGTGTTCCGTGGAAGAGACTTAATTTGAATATTAAATTTGACAAGAGTTTTCTCTCAGAGCCGGCCATGTTAATGATGGGATGGGAAAGGTATGGAGGGGGTTTCACTCATTGGGAATTGCTTCGCGTCAGTCTGTCGCTCAGAAAATGAGGTCAATGCCAAGCGGACTTGACTTGGTGCTGGCTGGGTTGTTATGCGTATAGGGTAATCGTGTGCAGATCCTGCTTTCCTACAAGGATTCAGGTTTACTGCTGCAGCTCCTCGATTGGGTCCTAATTTGCAGCAACTTGACCGCATTTCCTTCAAATTCATAAGAATGAGTGAAGATGGCCAAGCAAGTTTTCCCAAGTCGAGTCAGTTGTGAAGAAGGATAGAGTATAGCAGCTGGCTTTCCACAGTAGTGGCATTTGGCGTTTCGGATTTACGTAATCCACCCAGGTAACGAGTCCATATTGGGAGCAATTGACTCCTTTAGGGAAATTCAACTGGTGTGTAGTAATGGGAACAGCAAAGAGAACGTTGTTGAAGGCTGAAGTTGGTCTCGTTGGGGGGTGACGTCATGGTAGATCATGGAAATGATCTGTTAGTCGACGACGCTGCGCTGATGATGATGACTACGTGCGGGCATACTTACTCGGAGTTGAACAATAATATTTTTCCTTTTCTTCTTGATGATGACAGTGGAAAAGATTTTCATTTATGCGGTTGGTTGGTGCAACTGTCATTTGACTGTCATGTCGAGCACCGAGGTTTGTGTTCAGCCCTTGTTGTTGGAAGCTGCTGTCAGGGTTAATATGCATTAGTGGCTCGTTGGAGTTTGGAAATTATACAACTCAACTCAGTCACCAGTCAGCCAAGGTTTCCATGCATTGCATTGCCAGATTTGCCTGACCTCGGCTGTCTGCATGGGATCAGATGACGTCGGCGTGATGGGAATCTTTTCCTGAGGCAATCATGTGGCTGTGCCATGTGTTTTCTTGCGAACAATCCAACTTTTTGGCTCATATCATGGTTTTCTGAGAGGAGCTCCGTGTACGGATAGGACTAAATATGATCGTGACTATGCTGTGGTGCCGTGGGTGACTCATCTGATTGATGTTGACGATGACTAATGTTTTTTAATTTGATTGTTTATATTGATTTATTTCACAGATGAAAAAGAGAAATTCGACGCTACTGGCTTCCGTGATCTACTTCTCCAGGGTCTGACGGACTGTGGAACGGACTTAGAAGCGATCGGAAAATATCTTGATGGGGCTGGAGGTTCCAAGTTGGACTACAGGCGCTACGGAGAAACCCTCTTTGACGTGTTGATATCCGGTGGGATTATCGGGACCGGCGGGGTCACTCCTGGAGATGGCGGGAAGTTGGCACCGGCCTCCGTCTTCGCGACGGAGAACACGATGGAAGCCCTTCGGGCTCAGGAGCAAGTGCGTAGTATTGAAACGCTTGATTTGTTATAGTACGAATTGGTTGATGGCGGAAAGCATTGAGTAAAATCCCTTGTTCGCCACGCTGGACGAGTAATTATGAGACTCGTACCAGTGCCAGTGCATTCTCAGAATGCATTTTCTAAGGGGACAGTAAATTGCAGTGTAGGAAGCACAGTGGAACATTTTATGATCCTCTGTGTGCCGAAAACATAAGCTACAGTCTCTTGCATAGTTTTGAATTGGTACTTTGCTTCTAATTTTTTTTTATAATTATATTATTTTGTTAATTTTTCTGCTCCTTTGTAATGTATTTTGTTTTCGTATTTTTAGATCATTTTATTAATTTTGCTGCTTTTAAAACATTTTATTTAACATTTTTATTGTTACTATTTTGTAGATAATTTAACTTTATTTTATGTGCAATAAATTTTTTTTAATTTTCATTTCATATTTTAATCTGATCGCAATGATAAAATTTCAATTTACTATGAAATCTTGTTAATTAGATTTTAGATTATCAATTTTAATTTAAGTTTATCAATGTTAATTTTATTCATGGTTAAAATATTTTTAATCCCATTTTTAGTATTTATTTTAAGTGTCCAAGTAATTCAAAATTTATTTTTAGCACTTCTATACTATCTATACTAACTATTTGTTAATATTTCTTAAATATTTTTACTTTTCCCTACAGTTGTTCCTCAGGGTAATCCGACGTTACAAGTATTTGGAGAAGATGTTTGACGAGCAGATCCGGAAAGTGTACACCTACATGAAGCAATTTACTCCGGAAGAGCGTGTGAAACTGGCTCGAATGACTGCTCTGTGGATCGGCAACGGCTGTTTGAATCCCACCGTTCTCTCCGTCGTTGCTGTCGTAAGTCTGTCATAGCGTAGTTGAAAATACAATTTTATACAGTTTTGAAGAGATTTTTGCGGATTTTCAAATTATTTTTTTTTCTGTATTTATTTTTTTCCCTAGGAACATCTTGTCAAAGATAATCTGGCCCTTGATTTCATCCTGGAAGTTTTCGTGACCCTGAAGCAAGAGAAAGGAATTTCCCAAGTTGTCTCGGTTATTAAGAAGTCCGGACTGGAAACTAAGTAGGTGGTGGCTCACCTTTAATAGCTTGTAAAACCTCACTCAGTCAGTCATCTGACTGGCAACATGAAACTCTCGCTGTAGTAGTTTCAAAACGGTAGTTTGGAAAGTAGAACTGAAGACGACCAGTTGAAAATTGGGTTGTAAAAATTTAGAGTAACTTCCCGCCTCTTAAAATCTGAGGTGAAGCATATATCAAGTGTGTAAAGTTAAGGGTTAGAAATTAGGAGGTAATGGACAACATTGTTACTATGTGTAAGTATTCCCACGTGTAGTCCTGTAATTAACCCTGGGAAATGGAGCTGGGCTAGTGAGGCTGTAATGTGGTCGTGAAATATAAATGTGCGAGAATAACGGACTGAGCTTAGGCTGTAGGGATGGGAAACACTTGTGGAGCCCTTACTTTCATGTTGTTTTCCTTCAGCACTGTCGTGTAACTGAGGGAAGAGCTCGACGCGAAGAATTTCGTTTCTATTTTTAATGTGCCATAGTTGCACCTTCCCGTATATTTCTCACACCTAGCTCGTCACTGTACTATACAGTGCAGTGTGGGAGCCGTTAGTCCTTTTCACCTCGTGAGTTTTCTGTGCGTCATTAAAGGTTTAATGTTGTTTTCCGGAAGTACGATTTGAGGTGAAAGCGTAGGAATGTCCTCAAGGTTGGGCATTGGCCCTCACCTTCGGTTCGAAGGAAATGCTTAAACGATTTTCATGGGTTTTCCACCCGTGAATCATAAACGTCAGTTTTTTGATCAATTAACTTTATTAATTGAGGAAATTTCCCTTTTTTTCTTTTTTCAAGGATGATGGAGTTTTTCCCGACGAACAAACGCACGCGGGAATATTTCCAGTCCGTCTTTGAAGAGCGAGAACTTGGTGAACTTGTGAAACTGCAGAAAGCACAGGTTTGTGCGTGTGGATTTATTTTTCGGAAGTGTAGTCCCTCGCTGGGGCATTGGGAATGTGATGATGACGATGCTAACTGTTGTGTAAATGTTTCTGATCTTTCAGGCTAGCCAAGAGGTGAAAAAAGATTTGCAGAAGTACGTGAGCGATGCCTTGGCTGAAGGGAAAGCAGCAAAAGAAATCATCAACGAAGTTAAGGACTTTTCCCTCAAGCATAATCTCGTGGAGCACGAAGTCATCGTCATCGTAAGTAACTCCACTCACAGCGTTGGTTTGCATGGTGTGCAGGTCGTGGTGGCTTCCATGGTGGACTGCAGACATTTGTTAGTGTGGGTGCAATGGTGGCCGTGCCAAAGTGCTGGCGGGCGAGGGAAATGTCCGTCTTCTGTACAATTCCAGAGTTGTTCCTGCTCGCCCCCGTCTATTAATACTACTGCATTGCTTTGCTATTGGCTTGTTATTTTACGAGATAAAAAAATAAGAGCTAAAAGTTTTATTCCATTGTTTTGTTGCAGCTGTGGGCAACCGTGATGTCAGCTGTGGAGTGGAACAAGAAAGAAGAACTTGTTGCTGAGCAAGCCCTGAAGCACCTGCGGGTGAGTACGAGAGCAGCGAGCACCAACTGACTGCGTGCCTGCCCACTTTTTCTAGTGAATTAAATGCTCCTCTGACAGGTTTGTTTTATTGATAACTGGAATTTTTATTGCAGAACTATTCCCCACTTTTGGAAGCATTCTGCCAAGTACCCAAGTCCCAGTTGGCCCTCATGTTGCGCATCCAAGACTTTTGCTACGACAATATGAACTTTATGAAGGTTTTCCAGAAGATCATCCTTCTCCTGTACAAAAGTGAGTTTCCGTTCGGGCTTACCAATTACAATTATTATTTGGACGGGAGAAGCGTGTCCTTGTCAGTAAACGGACAGCCGGAAACCCTTGACGCCACGCCGGGGAAGTTAACCCAGACTTCTGACGGTGCCAGTGCTTTCCCAAAGGGATTGCATTTGAAAGGGAACAGTAATTTGCGGTGTAGGAAGCACAATGGATCACAATGAACTTTTGTGTGCCGAAAACAACTGCTACAAATCTTTTATATGTTACCTTGAATTGGTTCTTTGATGTGGGAGGGATGAGAGTTACACTGAAGGGTAACGTGGGAAATTATTTAGTGAATTTTTGTACTTGTAGCGGATGTGCTGTCCGAGGACGTCATCATGAAGTGGTATAAAGACTCGCATGCCGCCAAGGGAAAGAGCGTCTTCCTGGAGCAGATGAAGAAGTTCATCGAGTGGCTTCAGAACGCGGAAGAAGGTGCGCGTTCTTTGTCGGGGCTATAAAGTTCACATTCAGAGCTATTGTGCCCTTATGACTGCATTATTATATGACTTATGACTTCATGACTATTAGTTATGACTGACAATATTCATTATAACAGCTATTGTTGGAGTTTATTTTCATAATTTTGTATTACTTTGCAGTTTTTATTTATTTTATAATTACGGCTTTATTTTGATTTTTATGATTTTATTTTATTTTGCAAGTTTAATTTTTCTAATACTGATTTGATTTTGCGATTTATATTTATTTTGTAATTTTATTTTGTTTTGCCAGTTTTTTAATTACGATTTCATTTTATGATGTTATTTATTTTATTGATTCGAATATTTAATTTTATTTAGTAGTTTTTATGTTTATGTAGTAATTGTCCTAAATATTTATTATTATAATTAGAATTAATTTAAAAATCATTACGAATTTCAGAATCGGAATCCGGCGAAGAGGAGAACTAGAGGGGAGAGAATGTCAAAATGGAGACCAAGCAGAACTCATCACTATTGGCTGAACAGAAGATCAAAATTTGCTTCAAGTTGGAGAAATCTCGGGATTTTAGAAGTGACGACCACTACTACTTACTACTACTGTAACTGTACTTCCCAGCATCCCCAAGACCATCTCATCTGTACAAGAGCGACGGGAATTCGGTGGACGAGTCAAAAAATCTTCTAAACGAGTCAAGAGAGTGTACAGGGACTGCCTGTCCTCTCCTTGCCCACATTGTTTCACATAAATATATACATTGTTCAGAGAGCAATGATATGATGAACCAGTTTGTAATATATAATCAAGATTATTATACATTCATGCATATACTCTATATATATTGACTTGGAAACATTGAAACATGGTCCTCGTATGCTAATATATATATACGTATCCATGTATACATATATATTACGATTTTTGCCTCTACGTATTAAAATGGTAGTACTATTATATCGTAACAACCACCACGGCTAGGCTGTAGACGTGGACCAGAAGATGAATATTAGTATCTCTGCGTGTGTGTCAAGTATCAGGCGGTATTCTGTAGTACGACATATTACACTGTTTTAAACTACTAGTGGACTGTGCGTACAAAGTTAATACTGAGGGCAGGCCGGCCCGTGGCTGTCTAAAATGTCATAAAATAATGTTACATACATGACTTTGTTATTTTACATGTACTATGATGAGGTCATGTGTTAAGGAAACTCATCCTTGTTATTGTCTTTGTCATCGAGACCTTGATTGGATTGCCATAGTTACGTTTAAAATCGTGAATTTTGTTCCGCTTGAAGCAAAAAAGTGCGCCGACGGATGAGTTTTTTTGGCAAGCTTTTATAATATGTGATTAAGTTATAAATGTGGAAGGGAAGAAGAAATCGCGAAAAACTCTACTGACCTCTCTCCTTTTGAAGCAGTCGCATTTTGGGTATGTAAGAAGAAAAAAAGATTAATGATGAGGGAATTTTTTTTGTTATTTATATGTTTACGAACAACAACAACAATCATCTTTATTTCCATCATTTCCCTCACGTCCTGCTGTTGCTCCTCCTCCTGTTATTATTTCGACCACTACTGGTGTGAGAGTGACTCGCTTCGAGGTTATATAGAACGACGACATTATGAACAGCTATAATGCAACGATGATGACACCACAGTAGCTGAGCCCTAAACGTTTATATAAAAATACAAGTGTGTCTCTCAGAGCAGATTTTTTATTTGATCAGAATACGAGTGGAGATGTTTTTTTTCCTTAATTAAAAATGGAAGGTCTTGGTGACTTAATTATTATTATTATTATCATTACTATTATTACCATTACTATTATTAATTATTAATATAATAACTTTTACTACTACGAAATTCCTTGTTTATAAATAAATGTATGTACACACACATACAGGATCATGTGAGTTGGTGAAGATATGCCGTTATTATTATGTGGCTCGGCACGGGGAGAGAGGGCAGTGCCGCTAGAAATGTATGCCTGCACCTACGATTACTTGATGATGAAGATGATGATTTAATGATACACGAAGCATTTTAAAGATGTCAATTTTGCAATTTGATTTTTATGTATTCCAAATGTGCGTAAGCGTGTCGTCCTCGTCGTCGTTTCATTAAAAGTATCTCTAAATTCTTGTAAGAATGCCTCTGGGTCTGGGTGTCTCTGACAAATTTATTTTTTTACAACAACTTTGAGTGTGTGTGTGTGTGTGTGTGTACAATTCTTGCTCGTTAAAATCTGGAGGAAGGAAAAGGGCGCGGGCGGTCACTTTAAATCCTATTTGACAAATACTGGTCAACGATGATGTATCAGAAATTCGCATTATTATGTTAAGAGCCAGAACAGCCAGAATTTGGAGATGCTGGTCCCTCGAAGTGGTCTTCTAACAAGTACTCAAAGGGTGCGCCTGACAGCTTCCGTACCGTGACACGTGGCACATAGTTTTCTGTAGTTATTTGTGAATCTGATGGAAATTCCGTAAATGAGAAATGTTTTCCCATGTATGTGTATGACATGACTTGGAATAAAAGTGACATCAAAAAAACAAGGAAAAAAACATCAAGTATCAAACCATGGAAACTGCCGTATAATGGTTTCTCAAATTTAAAATGAGCGCCAAGGCCAAGATTTAAAGAATTTCTTACAAACTCGCTCTATTTTTCATAGTATTTTTAAAAGTTGGATCACTAATACGGAACCAACTTTAAAAAGATATTCCCAATCCAATAATCCAAATTAAATATTCCCGCTCAATAACATGTCTGCTATACTCTTCGTTCAGACGCGAATCTATATATATTACTAGAAATTAATAATTGTACAGCAATTTACAAAGTCGGAGTATCAGGAATGAAAATTCCTTTTAATTTGAAATCCACTTTTTCCCGGGTGTCTTTTTAAGGGAGGCTCCCCGTTCCTAATTGGGAAATATGGCGGAGCTTTGAAGGTTTGACTTCGGCTCATGATCGTGATCATCATCTTATCACACATCCCTTGAGGATGCCTCTGCCGTTGAAGGCACGCCGTCACGCAACAACGGAAAAACAGAAAACTCGAGGGATTAACCCGTCATTATCATGAGCGTGATCGTGATCGACATGAGCTAATTCTCGCGGGCATTCATGCAACTTTTCTCTGACTCGGTCTTCCGCACTACACTAAAACCGGGGTTGGTCGGATACCCTTTATAATTAATGAACGAGATTCTCCAAGCATTGACTGGCAGACCTTCCATTTTTGTAACAGTCAACAACAACAATAAATCCCGCTCGAAGCTGTAGCCTAAAATCAAAAAGCACTGGAATTGTACACTGGAAAATGTACAAAAAGTAATGTTAATTATACACACGTGTAAAAACAGCTTTGCATCCTACACACTGGGACTGGGACACTGCAGCGGGAGATTTTACGATTTGAAATTTCAAATAAATCAACAGGGTGTCCCAAAATGATAATAATATAAATGTGATAAAGAAAAATCAAAATAAATGTGGTATGCATATCACATTTATTTTCCCTCTGCTCTGATGCCCGAAGGCCTCAACCTGGAACAATGATTGCGCGGTTGCAATCGAAAGCTGAAGCTTTGAATATTTGTTCCGTACCATGCTCGTTTAAATCTAACCGCTAGTTCCTGAGTTACAGGACGTCGACGTGGTAAAAGCCGCATTCTATTTTAGCATTACATGTATATCTTAAACGGCGACCTTTCCTGCCCGTAACTCCTATACCAGATGGCGCAGACATGCGCAATAGCGCCTTCGATAGGCGTGGTTGCGGCGTTCGCACATCAGAGTAAAATCAAATGGGACAAATAATTTTTAGACACCCTGTAAATTTTTGGTATGAAAACAGCCGCTGAGGTTGAAGTTGCATAATAGGTATAGGTCAGGTTGACATTTTAGCGGGAATGTTTAGGATTTGAAAATACTTAAAAGCGGGTAACGGTAATGAGGAGGAAGATGACGTCAGACCAGTTTTTTTTCAACTTCCCGTCACTTTGTCTGTACGTCCCCGCTCCAGCAATAAGACAGGAATGATGGAGCCGAGCGAGAGATTGGACAAAAGGCTGTGTATGTTAAATAGTTGGAGAAAAAACTGGCGCAAAAAATTCAACATATATATAAACAAGAGTTTATATATATATTAAGGAAAAGGGAGGATAAGAAGGACCAAAAAGGGTTGTTGCCATCAGCACTGAAAAGTGACGAGCATGTGAGTCTGAGTGAGTGAGTGAAACCTTTTTTATCTGTTTTTGGTCCCCAGCGTAAAAGTGCTCTCTAAAAATTCATAGGAGTTATATGCAGGATTCTGATGATGAGAGGAGAGGATCTTACAGATCACATCTTTCAGAAGGCTCACGTTCGTTCACACACAAGCGCACATGGTCATATTATACTACACATAAAAGGTATCAAAAGCCTTAAAGGTTTTGGTCGCGCGGGGGACAAAAACATCCAGGTGTGCTCCTTCGCCCTTCCGCTCGCATACAATACCGAGGGATCGGAGGGAACCTTATTACAGCAGAACCTTTGAGATGCTCCGTGAGAAAAGGTGGGTATGAGCTTAAAACTGTGGGTCCTTCCTCCAGATCATCTCAAATAAACTGACTGACTGAGTGCCTCATTATTTTTTCCCCTTTGTTTTTTATTTTATGTAAATATAATCTCTGACGTGGTAGCTCGACTGTATTAGTATCTTCAACAAAAAAAACTCCCGTATAAAAACCTAGGTCTCGAAAATCATGTGATGCATGTGACGTTTCTCACCGTCGTCTCAGAAATCCACCGAGTTATCAGATGTGGGGCGAGCAGAGCAGATGAGTTTTCATGAGATTGGCTAATGTTTTGACTCTTTTGATTTTCCACACACACACACACACACAGGGAATTTCCTCATTTCCGGGCAATTGATGGGAGATCCCTTAAAGAGTAACGATGTTGCTTCAACCAATGCTAATTTCTCCAGTAATCTCCGCCGCGGCATCCAGAATATCTCCAACGGATCTCTCATATCCTTTCCGCGGAACTGTTTTCATCCTCTCACAACACGTCAACAAGATCAAAGATGGATTCAAACAGATGCGGCTGGGGATGAGGGAAAATGATGAGGAAAACGTATCAAGCACTTGATCAGCCACAAGGTCAGTGAATCCGTAATCCTCTCTGTTACCAATTCAATCCTATACGTTACAAGGTCCAGTATGTTTAAATGAGGAAATAGTAAATGGTATTCTGTTTGAATTTATACTTTTTAGCGTTTCAGGATCACGTGTCCGCCAGCTGTATTGCTCATCAGCTCTCACAGGCGGATTCACAAGAGTGTAATTCCGAAGGCATCAGATTCGTGTACGCACCCTGATTTACATGGTAATTCCGAAGAAGATACGGACTCATGCACAGATTCAGGGCCGTTCCGAAGAAGATACGGACTCGTACAGAGATCCAGGGCCATTCCGAAGAAGATACGGATTCATACAGAGATTCTGAGGGTCATTCCGAAGATACGGATTCAACCACTGAATCAGAATAATTCCCCAGATACGCATTTACACACAGATTCACAGTAATTCAAGCAAGATACGGAATCACACAGCGACCCAGCGCGTACTCCCGAACACACAGATTCGCGCCGTAATTCCGAAAAAGTTTTACGCTCCAAAAGTACATCAAAAGCCGTGCTGCAACACCCATAATAATGTTTTCCAATGAGTGAAATCCAAACTTATCAAGTGCGTATTATTATTCCGTACGTTTGAGACTTTTGATGTAGGATATCAAGATGATGAAGATTTGGTGGGAAAATCAAGTGTGTGTGTGTGCGTATTTCAGAATTTACCTGTGGAATACTCATCAACCCGTATGAAATAACAGTGTGTACATATGCAGGATGGAAATGTCATGCGTGTGACTGTGCCTGTGTGAGATT
>WJFA01000913.1:0-27139 GCA_009870155.1 Pseudobourletiella spinata | reverse complement strand
GATATATATATATATATATATATATATATATATATATATATAAAATCGTCACTACATTTGAGAATGCATCTGGATGGATAATGGTGTGTTAGAAGTAATTCCAAATAACATGTTTATGTGAAGAAAATCGGTGGTAGTGCTTGTTGGCTCAGAACGTAACGAACATTTCCAGAGGTGTAAAATACAGAAGTAACTGCACAATCTAGTTGTATATTGCGCTCATTCATACACTGAAAATAATAAGAGAGTAAAGTTTTATGTTTTTTTTACAAAATTACTGGAAATTCAAAACTAGGAAATTCGTATTGAATTAAACATGGGATTCTTCAGTCAGCATTCGCTCCACCCTTTGCATCAATTGAATTGACCCCAAAACCTTGTGGCTCTCCTTCCGCGTGAACCTGAGCTTCCGCACCTACTGCTTTGTGAAAGGGCATCTTTTTGGATAAAACGGCGGTGTACACTGCACGCATGGCAATGTTACATTGCAGTACATTACATTACAGTACATGTACCGAGCTAATATGCAGCTCCTTGGGGAATGGGAGATTTTTCCCAGCTTACTCCGTCGTCATCCCTGTCACGGCTACAATGCAGAGGTTACTTCCGTTTAAGACGTCTGCAAGGTTACTCATATTGATAGCGAAGCCTGTGATATGCGGAATGTGGCTAGGAAGGTCTCATCCTTTCTTGATTCGGAAAGGGTCACAGATTGTACCCTATTCTATACGTTAGTCGTCACAAGTCAGAATATCTTATAAACACCAGTAGAATACTGCCTGATGAGGGACCCTAGTTACTCGCCCACGTGAAATAAATCCGCTTGTACATCAGCTGATATTTCATGCAGAACTGAATCAGAGTCAAAGTTCAGCTCAGTCTTGAAACTCGTGTACAGTAGAGCAATTGAGGGTAAATTTATTGTGTGTGCATAATTGGTGCACGCAATTAGGTGTTAGCTGGACTGGTGTTAAAGAGGATAAGTTGGACGGTGGCAAGTGACCCTTGGCCCACTTCCTCTGCTCACAGGGCAACGTCGGAGTGTCCGTAGGTAATAGTCTTGGATCTCGGATCTTGGAGTTAGTGACATGAAAATGGCCTTCATATTCAAAATTATGAACGGGCCACTGGTGTATGAAATGGCGTCGCTTTGTAGTGAAAAATGCTAGCATGAATTTGCTTTTTGATGGCGCATATATCTTGCACATAGACGCACATACAGCGATACAGCAGCACAATACGTGAGTCAGTACCACTTGAGTACTTGTGGTGGAAATTCCGTACAAATGAAAACTGGCAGAATTTAAGGTCAAAGGTCGCTGGTGTGATTGACTTCGAAATTACTAAATTGAGACTCCAATGGTACAGTGTTAATAAAGATATACATGCATAAATACGTAAAAATGAATCACAACCACTGTTGATCCCTGCTAAGACCATAACAAAATTTCATTCGCTTTGCCCCATCCATTCTTGTCCCATGAATTATCATTAAGGTCGAAAGAATTATGCTTTTTTTGACCGGCCGTCTTTTTTTTACCGTTTTACAATCTGTTTTCATCATCGTGTTCATGATTTGGCATTTAAGATTTTAGCAAACGTGCATACTATATCTATTTAAGTAGCCTCATAGCTTATTCCTCATGTCTGACCAAAAGCATGAGAACAAAGCGTACATCGAAGTTGAAGTCATACTGCCTAGAGTTGACATAAATTGTTCGTTTTTTAGAATTACGAACACATGTGTCAACTTTTGGGGCATGTGTCACATTGACTAGATTAATTACTGTCCTCACAAAAGGACGTTGTCAGATGTCCGCAGAGCACGCCTCACCCGCCATAACTCTCTGAAAGAGGTAGGTGTGGAAACTTCTGAAGTCTGAGATCAATAGTTGCAAAAGGGAAACGTGCAAACTGAAAAACCCCAGGTTAAATCCCACAAGGATTTTCCAGTTTTGGATTTCGAGTGACTTCCCATTAATACACATAGTGAGTAATTTGTGAGGAAAGTGAGGAAATTTTCAGAAAATGGAAAATATTGGTTTTGTTAAATCTCGAAGTGGATAATACCCAAATACGCAGGATAATACGCAACAACAGTAGAGACGTTTTTCAGCGTACTTTCGAATATCACTCGTAATCCAAAACTGTAATCCTTATGGGATTTTTCAGTTTGCACGTACATCCCCTTTTGCATTGATTTACCCCGAAATTTTGTAACCTTCAGGCGGGGTGAAACCTGAGTTTCCGCACCTACTAACTTTGTGAGAGGTAATGTTTATGGATGCTCTGCACTGCACAGGGTGCTGGTGCTGCGCGCCGAGGACACCTGACAATGGCCCCTTGTAAGTGTTGCACTGTATTTACTATTCATTGGAGTATTTCAAGTACCCTCTGGTCCTATGAAAATGCCATCGCGAGGTCACGTGGTCACTTAAGCGACTTGGGGTCACCCAGACAGGAATCTCAAAATAGTAACTAAAATACTTTAAAATGCGTTAATTGGCATTATCAGTGTATTCATGTCTTGTAATGCATACGCGATAAGGCCCACGCAGGAACAGTTAAGCGTTAAAAGATGGCAGCTTTCTTCCAGGATATAATAAGTCTGTAAACTGTGGACATTTTTTGCGCCGATAGCAAAATTTTTTAATTTGTTTGGACGGAGAGTGTAAATTTTATACAAAATTACGTTGTTTACCTATATTTTTCTCAATTATGCTTTTTTCCTCCCCATCATGCAAATTATGCTTTTTATGCTTTTTCGAATAAAATAACAACGGATTTTGGGGTTTCAAGACATGGGGAATCGATTTTACCTAGCAAAAATAGGTCTAAAATCAATTATGCTTTCGATGCTTTTTATGCTTTTTTTCCGCCTTAATTATCATGTATATACACCGACGTTGTGGAACTTCAGATCAAAGGTGAATATTGTGATGGACTCAAACATAAATTCCAACTACCCTTGACCCCTGCTGACAATGTATGAATATTTTGTTCAAATCGGTGAGGCGAGAATGCGGAAGTTACCATGTGGACATATTTTCCAGAACTTTAGGTCAAAAGTCGCAGACCTGATTGACCTGAAAATCACTTACATCAACCCTTGACCCCAGCTAAACCCGCATAACAAATTTTGTTCGAATCGGCCAGTCCATTCGTGAATTATCGTTGGGATGGACGTGAAAATCAATCCCAGAACTCTCCTATATAACCCTTGTAAGCGTGGGAAAAAGAATTCGCTCCAATCACACCATCCATTCAGGAATTGTCCTGTAAACGGACGTGCGGACATTTCTTTCCACTTCTATAAATGAGTCCACCATTAACAAGTAAAATCTTTGTGTAACGTCCTTAAGTAACACGGTCATCTCAATACACCGGTCATTTTGAACTTTCCCGGCAGAGACGCTATGATTTTATGTGTAACCACGTCAAGTTAACGGTCATCTGTATGTAACGTTAATCTGCATTAACTGGTCGACTTTAAGCCCATCCGGAATTCACCGCACTTCCTTGCAACGGCTTTCGGTTTGAATCCTTATCCCTGCTAAAATAAAGAAATCTAGCAAACACAGAGCTAACGTTATAATTGAGATGTGAAAAGAATACGTAAGAGCAAATGAGACAAATTCAAGAAGGGTGTGCGATAAACCTCTTTCATAAATAGTAGGAAGTGTTACGACCTTGCTTTTCTGCATTACAAAGCATGCACAGGCACCCTCCCCTCCATAATGAATAGCCGTGTGAAGGGTAGATTTTGTCGGAGGATGGATTTCAAAATGCCTATCTCTGGTTCATAAACTACGGCGATAGCATATTTTTTTGAACCTCGGCTTCCTATAACATTCCGAAAGCCGCGCAAATTGATGACTAGGGAATTGATACTGCAGTTTGATATGTGATACAATGGTTATCAGTTGAATGGAAGTAGTGAGCAGAATTTGTATCCTGTTCCCACTTATATTCCAGTGTGTTTTCAAGGGTGTGGGAAATTCCCGGGTAAACTTGCGCAAGTGAGAATCCGGGAGGGTATATCGGCATACTGTGCGAGTGGAATAGGCATGAATTCGGTGGGTGGACCGAGGTGCAGTTATCTGCTCGATCCGCTCCCTTCAGTGTACACCAGGCAGTGCGTGAGTACGAGAAAATATCGGGTCGGGGGGACTCACACATATTGCAGTGAGACAATTTCATAGGCTAAGGGACGGGTGTACAAAAAAAATCAGCCTCGCTCAGGGTTGCGGATAGTGTCGTGTGAGTGCTATTGACTTGGCAATGAGCACGAACCCCTCGAGTAAAGGGAACGGGCGAAGGGGAAAGGCTGGTCCATACAAATGTGGTAATAGAAATGTACCCGAGTCGGAAATCATCCAGTTACACCGACAGAGAATCTCTTATTTACTCCGAGCACCGAAGTAGTTTTACCCGACGATGGACGTCCATGTTGATTAAAATGATTCCATTTCGAGCAATCCGTTCCGTATTTTTTAATATAATATTATTTGTGCTCGGTATCTTCCTCACGCTAGTCATTGTGTCCCATCGGGATGAGTCGTCAATTGTTGTGTGTGAGCCAACTGTAGCTGTGAATCCAACGGACGGGAAATCAAGTCTTCACCATGTGCTTCCCCGGTTTGAACCTGCAGTTCAAGCCGACACAGTGGGCAGCGGAAATCTCCACAGCCAGCGTTACTTGAGTAGGGATAAGTCTGCGAGCAATAAAACTGTGAACAATGGTAGCAACGATCCCCTTCCGACAGCATTGGCAACATCTGGTTTGAGCGCTGAGGGAGTGACCAGTGCACCTCACACTTTGGAAGGCCCGGTATACTTCGATACCAGCGTGAGTGCCAATAAATTGCGACTGCCTTTCAGTTCTCAGGTGAAGAGGAACTTGGTTTATGTTGTAACCCCTACGTACAATAGGCCTGAGCAAATTCCGGAACTAACGCGGGTTGCACAGGCTCTACTTCAGGTCAATCACCTAATCCATTGGGTGGTTGTTCAAGACGTGGACAATCAGACTCCAGAATTGGAGAGTTTTTTAAATAAGTTTAACATTAACTTCAGTTTGCTGAAATCTGTCAAACCGAATGTCTTCAATAAAGTGGTGGGGAAGCCGCGTGGTGTGGGAGCACGGCGAGCAGCTTTGGAGTGGCTTAGATTTCATCAACTTCCCGGTGTCGTATACTTCGCTGATGATGACAACACTTACGACAGTGATATTTTTCGCCAGGTATCCCACCACCCATTTCGTCAAAGTATTTGATGCGTGTGAGATTTTGCTAGAGATTCAGCGGTGACTGATTAATATGGGCATATTTAGATGCACCGGACTAAGCGAGTGTCCATGTGGCCAGTTGGACTAGTCACCGAGCTTGGTGTGAGCAGTCCTATCGTCAAAAATGGAAAAGTGATAGGCTTTTACGACGGGTGGAAGGCATACCGCAAGTTTCCTGTGGACATGGCCGGCTTTGCAGTCAACCTCAAGCTCATCCACGCGGTAATTTCTCATGAAATTTCCAGTTGTTTTCCAAAGAAAAAATTGCAACATTTCCATTCGTTTTCCAGAAAAAAGAAGCAAATATGCCTTGGGTGGCGGGGTACGAGGAAGACGAGCTATTGCAGTCACTTGGTATAACACTCAGTGATATTCAACCACTGGCCAACAACTGCACCGAGGTGCGTTCTCGTAACCTAACAGCTACAACCTGTGTGATAATCATTAACATATGGGAAAAATTTAAAAACGCTCCTGGGCAATAATTGAACAAAGTTAAATGGATTATAAATTTCCTTTTCATTTTTACCTTGTAGATTCTCGTGTGGCATACGAAAAGTGCCAAAAATAATTGGGCGAAGCGTGCTCGGAACCTAGACACTTCAGTAGAAAAGACAACGAACTTGAACGCTTTACTCAAGAGATTGCCCAAGTCTTCGCTGGGACGTGGGAATCACGGCGGACCCGGACCTGCGAAAAATACAGAATCCGAACCGGGATTTTCCATTATGAACTTTCTTTTTGGTAGCATGTGAGTTCAAATTTGGATGGAACTGGGCAGGGAGTAATCTTCGTGCGCAAACTATGCGGTACCGATTTTTTAGAGTAGTTGGTATTGCCATCAGCGTACACATACAAAGCAGGGAGTCAGCTTCCGTGAAGAAAATCAAGGAGACTCCAAATGGAATATTCCTGGCCCGTTAGTATACGAGGAACGCGAGTGATCACGAAGGGGCCGGTAGATGTGCCATACGCATGGTACATGACATATTAAAACTCATCTGTCAAAATGAAATTACTATTTCGGAGATATTTTCCGATATTTAGAGGTGGCGAGGCCTTGTTGGTGACTAAAAGTACGAGAGTTGATTCGACAAACTGTGAAAAGTCCAGATAACGCAGTAATAAAAATAAAGACTTGGTACCATGAATAAGATCCAGTGTGATCATTAACTATGCATCAATACTTCAAAACCATAGGTTATTTCAGTTCATGGGAAGAATGGCACATCTGTTAAGTTTTTCCAACCTTTACTTTCTTTAATTCGAATAATTCTCATGCGGAGGCATAAACTCATTTTAGTATAGAAGTATATAACAGTCACCATCCTCACTCCTCACGGACTATGTGCTCACCATCCTTGTAATCATCACACTTGGCTCACAGCAGATTTAAAACTTTGGGGGTTCATATACACATATATAGTATAGGTTAGCTTTCAAAAGTTAACATGCTAGGGCAATACAGAATTAGTATTAGCTTAGCATTAGCATTAAGTACGGTCTATCAACTCTGTCATCCTCTATCCACTTTTGTTCCATCCAAGATATTCTCTTATTTCCTATGGACGATTTACAAATGGTTTTAATACTCATGTATGAATGTTCGTTCTTGAAGTCACTTCATTTCCCGAGGGGGGCTTGTGTACTACTACTGTGAGCACTCTCCAAAGCTTTGAAAGCATATAGTGCATCTTCACGTATGATCAAACATTTCAAGCAACAACAAACAAGCAACAATTATTATAGATTTTACCACAGGTGTGTCACTTTAATTGAGTTTTAATACACCGCATATATACCGTTAACAAAACAATCACCAAGAAAACAGAACATAACCGGAACTCTTATTTGAAATCTCAAGGTAGCCTTTTATGTAAATCCGAAGTCATCGTACAATAGGTCTTTCGTCCTATACTTTGCACCCCGCAACAAGAAAAATACGGAAGTCATTAAAGCTTGATGCTCTGCCAGGGTTACCCTCATGGACACAGATTCCGATCATCTCAGCAAGCTAGCATTCCTATAACAATTACGTGGCGAATTTTTTAGAATCTTACAAAAATAATTTTTGATTCCCACATTTATCCCCGAGCAGAAAAAAATTCCCATTTTCTCGTAAAAAAAATGTGAAACATCCTGAAAAACTTCTAGAAACTTCGTATTACACCATCATAATATATATGGTTACATCTCAACCTCACTGGGCAATACAAATATTGGAAAATCTACAGTCACTGAGCATACCCATCGTGTTAGAGTGAGACCGATATAAGAGTTGAAGGTCTCTCCTTTACTGACATTTCACC
The DNA here is from genome assembly GCA_009870155.1 of Pseudobourletiella spinata. Classification (NCBI taxonomy): domain Eukaryota; kingdom Metazoa; phylum Arthropoda; class Collembola; order Symphypleona; family Bourletiellidae; genus Pseudobourletiella; species Pseudobourletiella spinata. The sequence continues at coordinate 19,543 of WJFA01000913.1, read as the reverse complement.
TTCCCTCGGTGTGTAATCATTGCACCATTAATTTAACGCACGATGACTCAACTTGAGTTCACTAAAGTACCTACACATTACATCCTTTCTTGCGCGCCACTTGTAACATTGTCCTTTTGTGATGCTTAGAAGCCTGGAGGTTTTCAGGCCAGTTACAATGTCAAAAAAAAACAAACAAACAAACAAGTAAACCTCAGCGTCATATATCCGTCGTTCTAGAAAATTTTGAATTGCGCACGATAGTGTTGTAAATATGTTACCTTGACGAATAGCAAAAACTTTCCGTAACTCTCACACCGAATGCGATCTTTGGGTTTTGGACCAGCTTTTGCGCGTCATTAAAGCAAAATAATATTGATCTAGTTACTGGACTACCTCTGCTGTCGCCCCTAATAAATACTAAATTAACAAAGTCTCATAACATAAGCCAATGCTATTTCCAAAAGTTCACGCACAAAGAAACTAACCAACTGATTGTTAACACTTTTACAATATTTATATACTGAGTTAATGAAGGAATTGTCTGAATGGAAACACTATGATTATGTTTTAACTTCTCATTAAAGTCCCGCTTGTCACCATCTTCGCAGAGCAGTTCAAGCTTTCTGCTCCTCCCAGCTGCGTTACAGCAATTTACAGTTCATCCTTCTTCGGTGTGTCGTCATCCTCGTCCTCTTCCTCAGCCTACAAGAATTAGTGGGAACATCAATTAGATTCACTTCCACACTGGAATTTTCAACACAATTCACGTAAAATGTACACACTGACGACGGAGACAGAACACGAACGAACGCTGCAGCTTTAATCTATTCAAAGTCATTTTTTCCCACACCCAGACGAGGCCAGTGAAACACGACACCCAGTAAAAATGAAAGAAGTGAACAAGAGACACTATAACACGAATTATTTCTAAACAAAAACTAACTACAGCAGGAGTTATTCCGAAGCAAACATGTACACCCTAACTTGTTACTAAAGCGGGAAAAATTATAATAATAAAACTTGTATTGTTGGAGCATTGTGTACCGATGAGTCGTTATCATCGTCATCGTCCTCATCACTTCCTTTGCTACTGTCTTTCCCCAGGATAAAATCCGACAATCCCTCTAAGGTGCGTGGTCCAGTGTAATCCACTACCTACACAGTAGCCATGCAGGTAAGTACAAGCGTTAGTAATTACAAGTTGTTCCAACAGCAAAGCGTTAAAGTGATTTACTAATTACAGATCATGCTCTTAGTGTCAGGGCCTAGTTGTGACAATCGTGTATAGCACAAAATTAATTCTCATGCATAACGAATCAATCCATGAAAATCTTTGCGGTGGTATTTACATTCAGCTGAGTTCAAACCCATGTTGCGTGGTTAGTGGTTAGACTTCTCTATGCATTATTTACATTCGACTGTAAAAGTCCTTTGGCAAAGCCGATTCCATTACAACGGCTTACAGCCTTTAGCTCATTGAATCCTGCGAGCAGTGGCCAGTCGTGTTCTGTCTTATCATCAGGTGATGCCTTTTGGAGGACAACACTTGATGGTCATTCACCACTTCATACCTGATCCGGAGCCGCTTGGCCATAACTTCCACCAGTCTCCAAAAACTTAGTCAAACCTTCTAACGTACGCTCACCGCTGTATTCTACTACCTGTTATACGCATTTTTCGTTTAGAATATTCCCCCATTTCATCAAGTTCAAAAAACGTTAAATCATATGAGACTAGCACAGCTGCGCTGTGTACATCAATGATTCACCCCCAATTCCCATTAACTGTGAAGCTGAACATACCTGATTATCTCCTTTCTTGAACAACTTGATTGTTGGGAAGCTGTTGATTTTGGTGTGCTCCAGTTCGTTAATGGTGGAATCCATCTTGGCAACGACAATAGAATCATCGTCCTTGAATTTCTCTCCGAGCTGGAGTAACAAATAAAAAGTGTCATCCCCATCATTGTATTGGACATCTTCTCACATTTAATTTTACAGCTCCAACTCACGAGAGCTACATTACCTTGTCATAGATGGGGGCCAACTGCTTGCAGTGTCCGCACCATGGGGCGTAGAATTCAACAAGTACGTCCTTGTCCTTGTTCAAGGCAACTTCATCAAAGTTAGAAGCGACCAAAACCTTCACGGGGTTCTTGTCCCAATCTTCGGGCAAGTCTTGGCTCAACAAGTGCTGCTTCAGTTTTCCATCCAAGAAGTCGTTGACAAAAGCCTCCATGACGGAACCGTCACCCTCGAGGACATCCGTGGTGGGCTTGAATTTGGACATTTCGTCAGCAAGACGAATCAAACGAGCTGCGGGAACCTCATCCTTCTTCATTCCAAAGAACTCCAGGATACGTCCATGATCTTCATCATCGGTGTTGATGCTAACGAACAAAACCTACGCGAAAAAAAAAATTAGCTAACTCCTTCACAACAGATGAAAATTTCCCCGAAAAGCAGACGTTTTGACCTGAAGAAGCATGAGATTTACTAAAATACAAAGCTGTTCTGCACCTTTCCACCCTATCATACTATTTGATAAGCAAAGACAGGAGGATATGTAATGCAGGATTAATTTACCAATATACCTTGATGCGGAAAACATTAGTAGTAATTCGCACTCAAACAATATTGGCACTGAGGATAAGAAACCCATTAGATTAACGCCCAGTACCTTGTTCTTGAATTTGGGAGCAACCAACTTCTGAGTTGTCAAGTACTTGTCGTAGTGGCCGGCCTCCTTCGACAAGAACAAGAGCACATGGCTACGGATTTCCCCACCGAAAACCTTCTGCGCGGTTTCATGGTTGAAGTCAACGATGAGTGGAAGCGCATTTCCCTTGATGAACTTAGTGATGCTTTCCTCGTTAAGATCAGCTGTCATGTCGTTTCGGCCTTCATCAAACTAAAGAAATAAACAAAAATTATTGTTATATTACTATTATTATTATGAATTAAATATTATTACCACCAGAAAACAGTACACTCAGAATCATTAAGAAAAAAAATATATTACCTTCTTGAACAAAACGACAGTGTCTCCTTCGACGTCATTGGCTTTAGCGACGTCCGCACTGGTCACGATACCGAAGGGATATTCGTCAATGCCACCGGCAGCTTTGAGGAACTCTTTGGCAGCATCGGAATCAGCACTGCTGAAGAAGCCAATGACGGCCACCTCGGGCTCCTTGGTGAATTCAGTAACTTCCTCAGCTGTGTCCAGGGTCTTGGCAGCCGGTCCCGTTTTTTTCAACAGCCAGTTGACAATCTCATCAGCGGTCCTTCCACCTAATCAAGACGAGGAATCACGTCATGATGTCATTCACCTTTTCACTTCACACATTCACCCCAAAATAAACATATGAATGGATTACGAATCTTCTACATTCAACGTACCACCATAGTCGATGGCTTTGCCGTTTCGGTAGAACTTGAGCGTGGGATACCCACGAATTTGATTTTCTTCTGCAAGTTCATTCTCCTCAGTGGCATCAACTTTGCCCAGCTTTATTTTTGATCCTTTCTCTTCTAAAATTTTAGCTGCTTTAGCATATTCCGGAGCTAAAGCTTTGCAATGACCACACCATGGAGCATCTGTTAAAAAATGAAAAAAATACATAGTTTAATCATGTAAGCTTTATGAATACATGTATCCCATTAAAACTCAAGCTCTAACGCCTTTATGTACACTATCTCTCGCTCTCAGCTGCCACTGCCGCGAGTACGAGCCTCAACTCTATGGCTTCCACACGAGTCAAACAAGCCTGCTTATAAACATGCTTATATACGTACATACATGACATATATGTGTGAACTGCCGGCCACAGCTTGAAATTGACCTTCTCTGAAACTCTTAGCAAGTGAATGCTTTGACCGTATACCGAAGATGCAGGGTGAGTTTTTTGTGGTAAAACATCGTGCTCAAGTTCCTGAACGCTACATCATACAGCTTGAACTCTCCTAAAAGAAACATCATATCATTCTCCTACAAGTCAACTCCCCTCCACTGGCCACACATCTCTATATCCAATCTCTAAGACGAAAATTACCTCCAGACCATGCAAGAAGAGCTATATGTAAAGTTCTGATGACTATTTTCACATCCAGTCGCATAAGTTTCTTCTCGGAATCACACAGGCTTAGAATTCCACACTCGAAAGGCTCATTCCAACAGTTTGCAAGAACACGCTCAGAGCAATGCTAAATGCTACGCATGTCAATATTTCCTGTACTTTGATTCTCCTTTATTTACACCTTTCGGTGCACACATAAAGTGTCCAGCACACGTCATTATGTCCTCAATGTTTGCTATTTTCCTTTCACCAACAGTATTCCCATCCATATGACTGCTTAGTGTTAAAGTGATGCCGAGACTTGTGTATCATCACCATTAGCAGTCGAAAGCAACTGCTGCCGCCCTGGATCGTGCGTGAGCATGTCCCCACCAGCATAGTTATTTTAACTACACATGGAAACACAATGCTTTGTTACTAGCACGCGAAACCCAAGTGAAAAAGTCATTAATGCGCGTCTCACACGGATGATACCTAGAAATAATCGCCTATACGGCCATCACAGTGCGCACTAAGTAGCCCATAGACATGCTTAACGTAGTTGGAGAATCACGAGTGCACTTGGAGCTGCGTTTCTAAAACAAAAGTTCCACAAGCATGTGATGACGTGGATATACCGATTGAAAAGAGATGGTGGAACACGGAAAGACACAGAGATAAGCCATCCGAATGAAGTTCCAATATCTCACAATGTACTCCTCACACTGTCATTCGGGAGGCAGTGAAGAGGCCATCACAATCACAATTTTTAAATGAATGCATGGCAAATAGCTCCCTAGTCTAAAGAGATTACATGAGGTGCAGCGTATTGGGAATGCAGAGCGGTGCGAGGTCATCTTTCACACAGGGTGGACAAGATCGGGATGAAGATACATTGAACGGCCACAACCGCCTCCGAGTGTATAACTGCTGTTGGAGCTCCGATTCATTTTTCAATTATATACATCTCACTCAGAAGAGGCTCCTCCGCCATATATATTGCCACAACGTGCGTGTCAAAATTTACCAGAACCTTAAGAGCAATTAATTCGGCGAGTGCCTCTTAGCGGAAACGTCAACAACCCATTTAAGTTTTCACATGAACCCTCCATAATGCCTTCCCCTACTCATCAGTCTGACTCCTGTAGACCCAATAGAGACCACATGATAGTCTACACATACTGTTGAAGGCCAAGACCATGGTTTAACCTCGCCCCCACACAATAGGTGCCATATGGTGAATGGAGGAACAAATTGAATACAGAAATCAAAATAAGACCCGGCTACACTTTCACAATATTTCGCTGCGTAACAGAAGCACAGGGCATAGACAGGGATGAACTCACGTCAAAACACATCCCAGAATAAAATCATATATATTCTTTATAATACACTGTTCAATGCCCCCACTCATTCCCCAGGATGTATACATGCATGTCTATATGGGTGCATCGCCGGCCTCTCACCGCACACACACACGTATACATACAGGAGAGGAATGACACCAGCGGCTTAACTACGCCGTTTACTCTCTCACCTACCCCAATGTTTAAATCCAATCAAAATTTGAAAGAAAAACAACTTACAGAATTCGACAAGAATAAATTCATTGTCACTCAGGGCCTGCTCGTAAGTTCCTTTGGTGAGGACAAGGACCCCTTCATCAGTCTTGATTTCATCACACAAACAGAGATTTAATCCTGCGGCAACCAGGACGGTGGCCAGAGAAATTGCTAACTTCATTATTATAAACTTAAATCTGTGGAAGAACAAAGACAAAACAAAAAGGGTGGTCAGGATTACTATGATTTTTTTGACACCTTCAAATATTTTCACTGCACAAACCAGACTTGAATGAAAAATGTGTAAAGAATTACAAGTGTAATGTATAGTGTAGTAACTTGCTGAATTTCTAGTTGGAAACCCACGCCGATCTGCCTTCTCTCCACACTTGTTCGTCAACGACTATACCGTCTTCAATTCCACCGCCAGCTCCGGGAACGTCAGTGTGAAAGACCTACATGAAGGGCGATCCAAGTGTATAAAATCTTTATTGCCAACGTGGCTCTGAGAAGCCTGGCTGTGGCGTGGAACCCTCTCATTGGACGTCCTTCGCATTTCCAGGTGGAGCCCATATCGTCCACAGTATCGAGTCCCAAGAGTTTGTAATAGCCGGACACGGAACATCTCTCTGTCAAAAATCCCCACCGTACATGTATATATATGTATGTATATAAATATAAATTCATATGCTCTGTTAAGCATACGTACCATAGCGAACTCACAGAGGCATTCAGAGTTCAAGTTTTTCGTAGTTCACGTTCAACGACGTAAACAGGATCATCCCAGCATCATCATATAATCATACGTTATAAATTCCGCTAGCGCTTCTTCTTCTTCCTGATTGAGATCACATCATCCCGGCCGCTGTATTCTTTGTCATTCTTCCATTAAAACCGTATCTTGTTCACCACATAGAGCAAGAGCAATTTCCGCTTTAGTGGATGGGCTACAGTAATGCAGCGCAAAGTTACAGTTGTACTATTGTAATAGTATGTCTATAGCTGCCTCTACTACCTTGAGTTTCACAATTCCCCGGGATGTCTCATTAGTTTACGTGGATTCTATTAAATGCTCATCACATTAGGCTATCTTAAAAACTATGCAAAAATCCACAGTGTCTATAATTATGAATAACTGCTGTGTCATTGTGTCATTCATATTCGAGCCTTCGGCGCATTACGGAATGCAATGTGGCATTGGCTGCGTCTTCCAATTTTTTCCTTCTCCTTAAACGTCATCCATCGCCGGGAGATCTAACATTGCATAATCCGAGTTTTTTCCACAGTTTGTGGAGGTACATACATGTGCTTGTGTTGTACTGGATAACTTTATCTGCCAGTTGTTTCAGGTACAAGTAACACATCATTAATGGCCCAATATCGCTTCCAACTATATTTTAATGGAAAAAGAAAAAATTACTGTTGCTTCCTGGCTCCTCCCTGTACTTTTGTATGTAGTGCACGTGCTTTATTTCCAGTATGTTTTTCATTCGCGTCCTTGCAGTGGGAAGTGATTGTGGTAATGCGCAAGTGACACCTGAATCAAAAGCCTACTGTGACGTGCTTTCACCTTTCCAGGTTTCACTAGCTATATTACTATACACTGTTAAAATGGAGTGAGAAGCATGTACCCATGCTTAAACTCACGGAAAATCCACAATTTTAGTGAACAAGCGAAGCACTTGACAAATCCTTGTTTCAAAATTATGGGAGGACTTTCCAGCGGCTCTCGTATTAATAGCACTGAGCATTAGTGTGATTGCAGCTTGTTGTTTCCAGCTCTCCTCCTTTTCTACGTGGAATAATATTAATGTAAAGAGGCTTAAGTAATGGTAATGAGTGCTGATGACGAGTCAGTTCTGTTATGAAAAAGTTGGTGGCTTCTTTTCCAGGTGATCTTTCGTCCATATCATCTTGGCAGAAGGAACTGTACTGCGAATGCTACACTATTGTAAACCGTGTAAGCCCCAAGAGGAAGGAAGTAAAGTGATATGGTAAACATTATGCAGAAAAGGAGCTCTGCTCATTATTGTCATTATCCCAGCACCCTTCAAATGGCACACTTGTTAGATTTGCAGTTCCACTTTCTTCCTATCATCCTCATTCTGTGCATTACATATCCAGTGATTTCTAGCCATATCTGATAGAATTTAACACACGAACGTACGTATAGCATTACTTTTGATTGCGAATATCGGTTGAAAACATGAGACCGAAATTCCACGGGGGTGTGTGATTGAAATAAATGTTGATGAGATAGAATCGTTTAGAATGAATATTAGTTAAGGGAAAACTAGTTTCCTCTAAAAGTAAAATTGAATAAAATGGAATCTTGTAGCAATAAATACGCCTCCTTATCAAAGTTGGAGCGTATTGGGTACAGAGCATTTAAGTTGGCTCAGTAGAAGCGTGGAATCCATCCAGAGGCATTCAAATACTCCATTTGCTTCAATTGTTTGCACTCCAATTGTATTCTTGCACCCATGCAGCAGCCATGTGTTCTCTAAAGGCCATATGCGTGTCAACTTCAACCTGTGCATCCGGATTTAACATTAAGTTATGAAGCCAAAGAAATAAAGTGTTTCTTTGCGCATCCTGCAAGTGTGCGCTCCATACATAAGCAATAAAATGTTGAATTCGCTAAAATAAGCAATAATTTTCTCTCGACAGACTGTAATCCCATATTTCCCCTTACACAAACTTTTCTCAACTGGTTTACGCTGGAACCCCATTCGCGCTTTAGTCTACTTCCACCAATGGAGTACGCATGGATATAATATTTACAGCTTTCGAATTTCCGCTTTGCTCCTTGCTCAGCTGGATTATAGCTGAATATCTTTCCTATAGAGGATGCCAATATCATTAAAATTTTCCACCAGTTCCAATCTACTCCCCCGTGCTATCTGAGGGATTTCTATCACGATTAAAATCTTATTGGCGCAGCACATATTCAAGGTCCATTGAAATAGGAGACATTTTTTGCCAAGCTCTTCAAACCTGCCTTCAAAGTAGTAACTTTATTTGAGCAGTGCTGGAGGAGTCAAGGTTTAATACGATTGTCCAGCCTTTAGACTAATATTTGAAGCCGGACAACCAGGTCCGTCCGGAAAGAGAGAGGAAGATGGAGGCGCATTGATTTTTTCACTTGTCAATTTTGATGGAAATTCAAATAGAAATTAATCTGTTATCTGCCAGATAGTTTTTGAAACAAATGGAGAACATTACACACGCTTAATGATGAGCAATTATTGTATCGGTTGCTATGGTTGGCTGCAAGAAACTGGGTTTAGTATCTGCAAGGGGCTCTCAATCGCAAATCTGCGTACGAACTCCATCCAGCGACTCCAGCAAATTCCACGTGTCCGGCGTCGCATGGAAGCAGTGATTTTGTTCCATTTGTCTACTCGTGAGCTCATTTTCATCGATAATGCACGCTGCTCTGACAGGTTGATACGATGCATCCAACTGATGTGTTGGCAAGTTCATTTAATAGTAACTTAACATTTCTTACAATTTGTAACGGGATAACTTAATATAGGATCTATACGCTGGATGCTTCAGGGAGGGTACGCACGTTTATGACCCCAAGATAAATTCATTTACGTGCATGTGTTACAGAAGAGAGAGATAATAGCAGAATACAGAGCCCACAACAAGCTCATTATTATTGTCCCAGATTAGGAAACTATCATGCATCTACATAGAGCATATGTCCCTCCCAGTTTACTTAACGGCATTTGCTGGCGCATTTTGTGTACGTTTAAGTACTGTACAAACTTTTTGGAATTCGAATGTCTGTATATACTGCTTGATTTCGGAGAGCAGCATTAGCAAATCATTGAAGTGCTCGCTAAGTCTAACAAGCTACCTGCCCACGGATCACAAATGTGATGCTCCTTCAGCATTTCCTTTTTCCTTGTAGCCCTGTTTCCCATATCATATCGTTTCCACTTTCCACATACATGATATAAGCTTAGTATATCTTATCGTATAAACTAGATGCTGCTGTGATATTACTACATTTTGCGGCGGAACTGGATTTATTTTAATACCAACGGTAGCAATGAACTTGTGACGGGACGTAGAAATGTTTGCATCTGATATGAAATGACTACAGCAAGCGTCTACAACGTAAGCCCGAAATGAACTTACATGTTAATTTTGAGGAGAGGATACTGCGCATTTTCCATCAACAATCCACGTGGATCAATGAGGAAATCAGAACTGAAGATTTCAGGTGAAAAAATCTGTGACTACGTGGAGGAGTATTTTGAAACTATGTCCTCCGTCACTCGCACCGGGTAAAGTGAACAGATATTATTATGAAATTCATACGGGTAACGTTATGCACGGATACGGCGTGCCAACAGCCACCAATGAGTGGGAAATTGAAGGCAAAATTACTACGCTGCTGGCTTTAAAACGATAAGTTTCGGTCTAGCTGGCAGATTGTAGCTTCCCTATAGATTGAATACCACTTCCTTGATGTCAAAAAATGAGTTTTTGAAACTTTTCTCGCCAATATGCAGCCCATGCATAATATCAACATTGGCTCACTGAATGACAGCGAAAAAATTACTCATTTCAGAAGCGTAGCTATAACTGAACAACTTGATTACGTTCATAACCTCTCGTAGCGGTAGCCTCAAAGGACGGCGATACAGTCTCACGTGGTTCCACTTTTTCGTCGTAGGCAAGTACGCTCGCCGTAACAGTGTCAGCAGTGGAAATCACGAAAAAAACTGCGGTTGCTGGATTAGTACGACAGGAAAACTAATGCACAACTGCACCACCACAGACCAACCACAGCCATGCTAAGAGGCTATCACACTGCGGGACCAGCCTATGAGCCTGAATTCATCGTAAAATCCTGGGAGGTACACATATAGTGGAAACCATTCTCATGTTTGTATGTATATATGTATATATATATTCGGCAGTAATAGTACAGCAATTGTTATTACGTTTCGGGAGCATAAACTAAGTCATTCTACACGTTGAAAGCCTTATTCATACGTGCAACCACAACATTTACGAAGTACACAGTGTTGTCGCGTCACAAACTCTCATATAATATAAACGTAGCTTTCATTCAATCTCCTAAAATTACATAGAAATTTTCAATCAGAAGTTAAAAACGGAGGCACGCGGTATAAAACTTGTAAAAGCTACAAATTTCCGAATCGAATTTCAAAATAGGCGATTACAAAATACGATTTTTACGTCGGTGTGATTTTTACGCGGACGTCGACTACCGTCATCGAGAGGGGCACCACTTATTTAATATTGTTATTATATTATATTAGGTCTGTTGTATGTTACATCGTAAGAGGTGTATCATCATCCATTATACACGGATTCCGCCATCTTCTATATAGACTTCAAATTTTTCTACTCATCCTTCGACACTAGTATGCCGCCCCTAAATACTATTTCCTCAATATAATATATAACCTTTGCAAACCAACATTCACTCGCACAACGATTTTTCGGCTTGTTGCTTTTTTTGCAAGAAAACACTATAATCGTTCTACACAATCTTGCAAACTAAGTAAAAAATTCTTGGTCTAGCACTAAACAAAAATGGTTTCCTTTACATGGTATTAACGAACAAGGCAGATAATATATTTCCAACCCTGCCTGAACACCAACGAGACAACCTCTGAAGAGGAGACTGAGGAATTTAGACATTATAGGGAGGGGGAATGAAATTGGTACAATAATGGGAAGTAGTACAGAAGGGTAGAACGAAAGCGCTTAACATTACTTACAAGCTGGTGCCAACAGTTGGTGAACAATAAGAATGGATACAAAAAAAAATGTTTTACAACCTATTCGAGTTACTCCATATCTGTAGTAGCTTTACTAGTACTTGGCTTCTGGCTCTGACTTATATTTTCTTTCCAAGACCGCCGGAGTGATGCAGCAGTATTGTTTTCTTTCATCTGGGCTTGAAGCAGTTGAACAACATTGAAAAATCCTTTGGCGTCCAGTAAACCGAAGTCAAACATGCTTGTTAAATGGACTACAAAATTTCGATACAGATTCTTCTTAATAATTTCCTTTCCTTGGAGCTCCACGAATTTCGTACAAGCTAGTGGTATCTGACAATCTCCGACGTAACTGAAAAGAGTAAAAAAGACACAGCATACCGCTTCATTTTCATCATCGAAGTATTACAAGGCAAAGCATTCTTATGGACCACTCACTTAAATTTTAAAACATGAAGATTCCACATCTTCATCAATTCCTTTTCGCCCTCGTTCACATCCGTAAACTCATCGATCATCATGGAGGTTTTGATACGCAGCCACTCAGGATCATATTCACCCTCGGAATCGCAGTCGATTTCTTTGGGATGGATGGGCAGACAGGTTGATGTGTGATGATACAATCTAGTATTAATCAACATACCTGTACAATACTGAAGGTAACTTTGATTTTCGTAATTACGAAGGCAAAACTAACCTGTTGTGTCCCGTCACGTAAGTTCGACGTTGCTCTGTCTCTTTCTCCTCTTCATTATCAAGAAATTCTTGAATGTTCGGCTTATTTCTCTTGGGGTGACAAACTAAAATGCTGAATATATTTGTTCTTTTGGTGGGACCATTTCTGGCGAATGCTTCACCGGGTGGCTGAGCAACTAGATCGTAAGCAGATCCAGCATATGAACCATCGAAAGACTTATTTATAGACACGTCTATTCGTGCTCCTTTCAACGTTGAACCTCCAGAACCTGAACCTCCAGACAAAGGCTGCAAAAAAGGACAATATAGCACATTGACTCAGCATTAACACGATCCACATCGTAACTGGCCGAGATCCCGCGGTGAACAAATGAATATGTTTCATACCACGTAGGAGAAATGGAACCGTGGATGGCAGAGTTTAAGATGCTTAAGGAGACAGTACAGATTCCAACAATTAAGCGAACACCACGGACACCTGAGATCGTCTCTAGCTTCAGTCTGTTGTCTGCTGTTATTGTTGTAAAGGAACTGATACACTATGGGGAATTTCTCTTTCTTCATAACTACACAAGCTGATTTCCAAGACTCGGTGGACCCTAGAAAATATTTCCTCCATTCTAAATCAAATAGCTCTCAACAAATTAATTGCTTGATATCCTTTAACTCACCGGTTGGAATGCCATTTACGAAATTATTACTTGGTATCGAAGTTGGACGATCAACTATCCTTGGAAGCACTTCTGTCGAAGTTCGCACGGAGATGGTAAGCTTCGCTCTCGGACCTTTATGAGGGTCACAGTCAGGAGGGAACACACCATGGAACTTTGGATCCACCTGTAAAACCAGAAATTAATGTTCACTTCGAGGTTGCCATAGAAAGTTATTACTCTGCATTAATTCCTTAAGCCAAATCGAACCGGTTGCAAAATTTCCCACGTAGCACTTAGCCTTTTGAATTTCCTCTGCAAGTGATGTTCCTTCAGCAATAGCTCATAATCCGTATTTTCCAAATTTAGCTTTGTATCCTTATCCGACAGAGTCAAGTGGCCCACTATGTTGATTTTCTTTGAGGCCGAGGTGGTTGTGTCGTATACAAAATCTTCACGCTCCTTTGTAGACACACGCCGCCGTTTCCGCTTGGGCTCCTGGTCTTCCGAGTCCGACGAGGCTGCTCCCGAAGGAGAATTCACACCAGATGCGTTACTACTGGATTTGCTATGGTTGTTGATTTGAAGTGAGGACGTCTTCGGTGGTTTTGGCAACACTTTGTTCGTAACTTTCTCTGTAACAAGTTTGTCAGAAGTAGATATAAACTTGTCCCGAAGGTCAGATGTCAACATCTCTCTTGGTGCATCATGAGCGATATCAACTGCTGCGTTCACTGAAGAATTCATACAACCTGAATTTGATGCTGTATCAGGAGAGTGCTGATTTTTCTTTTCAGAATCCATATCAGTCTGGGACTGAGAACAGTCAATCTTACCCTGAGGTGTCACAGGTTTGCTGCTGTTGTTGTTGTTGGATGTTTTCGGTGACTTCGCAGATACCTTTTCCCCGTTTGCATTGCTTCCGTCACCAGTCTTTAACCCACTCTTCAAAAGAGCGGATTCGGGAAATGTGGCTTTTATAAATAAATGTAGTTCTGACATTACTGCACCATCTACCATATTTAAGAAGTGACTGAGGGGAACTGAGATACATGGGCACTGCATCAAGGCCTCAGGCTTCATTGTTAACTCGCGGGTTTCTTCCACTATGACCAGCAGTCGTCCGATGTTTCCTTGACTGTCTTTTCTCTTCCTGTTGCAAGCTCGTCCAATTTTAAACTCAATCTTAACATTCGTTCCCTGAGCCCCTACAAGATTTAAAAGAATGCATTATTATTTGTGGGCGGAGGACTGAAAATTACCGCGATAAAAATTCACAAATTCCAACATACATATATTATCACAATCCTTAATGCCGGTTAGAATGAAATTCATGTAGTGAGCAGCTACAGGCTTTTCCTCAACCACACTTATCAACTTCTTCTGCAGACTTTCGAGCATACCATCAACTCGAAATTCCTTTCTATGCTTCTTTACTCGGGGGCGAAGCATGTGTCTGTATGTTAAGTTCCGCTGCAGGAAAGTTGGCTGGAAACAAAAATTTATCAGTTTAACAGGATCAAGATTCAACTGTTCCTGAATGGTCAATAGGTTGAATAGGTTTACCAACTTACCGACTCTATCATTCTACTCCTCAGAAACCTGTAAATCTGAGTAGGCTCTGCAAAGAATATCAATGTACGTGTTAATTCAGGAATATTATAAATTCAAACACTTCGGCAATTGCGTCAGTTTCATTTGTATCATAGTAGCTTCTAGATTTTCAGACGCAACTCACTTTCAAAGGCTTCAAGAAAATTCTCTCTGTCATGCTGAAAAGTATCTGTTTTGACTTTTCCATTGGCCATAGCTGCTCCAGCTTTTGTACTACTATCGGCAGGGACTTCGCTCGCCCGCCGCTTGGATCCTGAAGTACCCGTTGAAGATGGCATTTTCTTCACCTTCTGTACCAGGACACGAGTAGACTTCTCACCACTTCCGAAAAATACGATAACTGCTACTTCACAACATTCCTTTACGACTCAGCAGTTGTCGTCAACTGCAGGTTGACCGAGGAGCGGTTGGGAAAATGTCCATAATAGCTGGACAGGTAATGCTATAATTCAGGTTTCGGAGTGCAGAATTCGACGACCACTTCTTCCAAATGCTCCTGCAACAAAATTAAACACACCGATTCAGTAACCATCCCGTCGCATCAAGGAAGTACAACACCATATCCCATCCTTGTCAAGTCATCTCAGGTAATGATCATGACTCTGACTGTGATCATAACCCAATGTCTAATTCCATTATTCATTCATAACCTATGGCAATTCCACACATGCAAAATGTACACAAAGAAAACTTACTTTACGCTTTTCCTTTGGGCTAGGCAGACTGCCGCCGGGATGATCTGAACAACAGCCGACCTATTCTTCGGAGGCAGAACGTTTGACAATATCGAAATACCGCTTTCGTCTCCCTCGAAGATCAAAGGTACGTACAGAAGACGGCCTGGTCCGTGTGTACAGTTGTGATGAAAACACCTAAGAGGAGAAAAATGCCTCTAATCATTACCACCTCGGAAGAATAATGAATGAGCTACCAGCCATCAAATTTATGTTTACTATTCTAAGCAAGGATTATTCCTTTCAGTTCTTACCTTGATGGCTCCTTATTTCTGAACCTGTGGATAGATCCAATTTTTTTAGATATTAACTTATACCTCCAGTCTGCTATATACAGCACCCTTTTAGAACACAACTCTTCCCACGAACCAGCCAGAAACCGTCTTGGACTGTTGTTACACTTTCTCGGAGAATCAACTGTCCCACGTATCCGTTGCTACGGAAGATACTTTTTAATTCCTTAAACTGTATTCCACCAATACAGTGTGTTTATTTCAGCTATGGAGACACTGAAATATTCAACTAACGAATCATATTTTCAATTCGTAGCAACCAACACACAGAACTCATCAGGAGGGAAAGTATTTACCAAGACAGAGAATGAGCGGCTACCTCAGTTCAGTGTGAGTTCAGTTCTCTCCAAACCGTGTTGGAGAAAAAAAAACTACAAATACACACACGTTAGAACCGTCTGGAAAGGCGCTTTCGTGGTCCATCAAGACACAGTTCCCAAGGCCCGCCTTAAAAATGGAACCAAACCGACGCGTGGTGTACAGTTCCTGAACCACAACCTCCGGATGGCGGGAGAAATCCAGTGACGATCCAGAGAATCCATGCCGGGGCAAATTTGAATTCCATCACACCTACCGAATTGTCCCAAATAAAAGGTTACACTTACCGCACACACCATGCCTATCTCATCTAAACTAGTTTTTTCACAGATCACACATTGGAGAGGACGATCATCTCACAGGAGTATGTTCACCCTGCCATGTAGGTAGCAGTGCCATGTGAGGTGCTGCTGCAATTATAAGATTGTTCTTTTGTATGAGTATTATTGATTATTACAGAGTAATACCTCAGACTCCAGGCAAAGGAATGAAACTACCGTGTACATAAATTATAGTCCAGCCAGTTTACATGAACATTGCCTTCTGCCTTTAATAAAAACTGCTCCGCGTGGTTAGCAGCTACCACCACTTCAGGAACTTCCATTTCCACCAGGACCAGGTAAATGTTAGCTGCACACATGGCAAACAATGAGAATGAGTCTTGGCAGCTTATACACTTCACTAAGATCTACTGTTTTGCAATGACACAACATGGTATGCAACTCCTGGTACTTGGTAATTTGCCATTAACTCTACAATGTATGCCTGGAAACTGGACGCTTAGATAGTCCCCATCCCCATCACCAACGATTTCATGGTACTTCGTTTCTTGCAGTAGTTCCTGAAAACTGTTGATTGGTACAATTAACTTCGACAGTTAGTTCAAGTAATTCAGAAGAGTAAGCCTCAATCGCGTCGAACAACAATCGGTCACGCAACCAATACATTGACGATTATCATACCATCGTACCGCTACATGGAATGAGTTTGCTACTTATTATAGGTAGACATACGAAATGTCGGCGTTTCAATGACAAATTAAACTAAAAACCATGTGCAGGAGGAATACAGTTAGTTATAGAACTTCAGAACTCTTTACTCAAAATCCTTTTATTAGTTTGTCGTTACAATCTTTACGAAACAGGTTGATCGGATGGAAGTGATCAAGCAAAATGTATCTGTAGTTGCGGGTAATCTACTTCTTGTAGCCGCAGCTTGCACGACGACCACGGGCACGCTCATACTTGCGTCCCTTAGATCGAACGAGAGGCTTGGTGTGGCTGTGAGGTACACCAGGAGCCAACCCGAAGTGTTTGTTAGCTTCCCTCTTCGTACGCTTACCTATGAGATAAAGTGAAAAGAGCATTGAATTAGAATGCCGGGGAGCAGAATCCAAACATGTTGCTCGACCAAATGACTTCTTCCCACGAGTTACCGTCTCTGCTATAGCTCTGCAACTTGCTTTGCATGGGGCAGGAGCAGGTTAAGATGAACTAATAGTTCAGGGGAAGAAGTCCCTGGGTGGAAGAATATCATGAAGTTCACAAACCTTGCAGAAGAACAGTTTTCTGTCCTAGTGGAGCTCTGAGAGCCAGCTGATCAAAAGTTATGATTTCTCCACCAGCCTTCAGGATGCGAGCCCTGGCACGGGAAGTAACTCGCAGGGCGGCGACCTGTTTTCATACAAAATACACCTTGTAGTACAAATGACTAGATGTTTAGGTTATAATCCAATTAACAGAACCCCATCCCATCTAAGATATTACTGGCCGAATCCCTCACGACTCGAATTTTGGTTTCCTTGCCCAAGAGTAAGATTTGAATACAGGCGCTTCAACAACATCTCATGAATTATAGAAATTCTAATTATTCTTCGCCTATTTTCGAAGTTATTCAAATCTCAAATGCCTTGAGCATTGGAGCAACTGAAATTGATTAGACTGATAGTTACTCAGAATTTAAATCACCACAAATCCTGCAGTCGAACCCCATTATACCAGAAAATCAAAGTAAAATTGAAGTCATACAAAAAACTACACAACACGAAGACGAACTATTCATGTCATGAGTCACCATTACATCTGATACGGTCTCATTCCTTTTACGTCAGGATTTTTGAGTCACAAACGAGTCAATCAGCATCAATTTTTACTCTGACATAATTTTTCAAAAACTCAACTTACGGTTAGTTTTGGAACGGCTTTCGTCAACCTAACATCATCCGTCACAGTGCCGACAACAACTGCAATCTTTCCCTCTCGTCCAGGTTTACTCATCAATCTGGTGAGACTTGCAATAGACAGTGGTGGACGATGAATTTTTGACATAAACAGCCGGCGGAGGATGATCTGATTGAATTTGGCATTAGTTCTTCGTGCCAAAAATCTGTATAATTTCACCAACAAACGGAGGTACACATCCTCACTTCTGGGTTCCGTCCGGCGAACTTTCCGGTCCCATTTATGGTTGATATCAATACCCTGTGGGTTAAACGAATTTCTTAGTGCAGTTTATCAATTCCGAGAGCCAAAGTAATTCCCAAAATTTACACTTACCATTGTTTTTCAACTTCAAAAACCTTCCAATCCGGCGAATGAAACACGCACGCTGCTCCTATTAGGATCCCCCAACACTACTACCAATATGGTGGACTCACTTGCTGCCACATGCGCCAGCAACCAAATGTGAACGGCAAGGTTTTCTCTTAATACATCTCTTCCATGCTCGTAACTGGGGAACGACGTGCTGAGGCCCGTAAAGCCCACACAGCACACCGATTGGAAGAACTATTGATAATTCTTCCAATGAAACAAAAGTGCGGGGAATTCAAATGGACAGCCTACAGAGAGCTTCGTCCTCGGTCTTCATCCCGAGTGTGTATTTGTATTGGCTTTGGCTAAAAGCAATTTTTTAAACCTGGCAGAAGCTTTGGGAAAGATTACCAAAAGCCACCATTTGCCACGGCCACCATACACCTGCCTGCAAAGGTGGCCGGAAATATTCCCTGCCACCATCATTTCCATGTCGACTTCATCAAAATACTTTGGTTGTCATACGATCCCCTTAGTTTACTTGGCGGGAAATTAGACATTTTGGACTACGACTATCAATTAAAAGATTATTTGGCTATCTTTTCGACCAATTAATCTGGTTGTCCATGTCCCAAGATACTTGTGGTTGAACCAATAGAATAGAATAGACACGATTACGCACTTTGAATAAGCTGAGACTTTTTTGGGGGTCTCTCATACGGACAAACCAAAACAATGATAAATGATAATCAAATAATCAATGTTCAAAGATTCATTTTAATCACCTTGCCTGATAAATATTAAGAAGTGCAGCAAATATGAGAAGTTTGGACCAAACATGGGCATTTGATTTTGCCTTCCTATCAGCCTTTCTACAGCTTTAAAAAATCACTGATCCTATTTTGTAGGATGGGATGAAAACTAAGCCTATCCTTTGCCTACCTATTTTTTCAAAACTTCTGACCCCTTCCTAAAAGGCATTGATTTGCCTACATTTTGCCTTTTCCCCACCAGACTGAATGCGAAAAGTAATTTTTTGAGAAAGCGCATTGATGTTATATAATAATTTACGCGAGTTTATGTGTACGAAGATTTAATAAGATCCCTTCAAAAACTCACATTTCAGCAGCTCAATCACCCGGCTAAAAAGGACAATGATTACTCTAATATTACTAACAAATTAAGTAATCTAAATAAAACTTTGTAGCACTGTCCCCGGTATTAATTCAAAGTAACTTTGAAGATCACCTCTTACTTTAGAAATATTCAGTACCATTTTTAAAGCGAAGGGTAAGGTCTTAAGTGCGTTGTATCCGAGGTGCAAGTTCATAGACG
>WJFA01000912.1:0-27208 GCA_009870155.1 Pseudobourletiella spinata | reverse complement strand
TTAGCCGTAGTAGGCCAAAATGTGTCCCGTTTACGGTAATGTTAAATTACCATGTGATTTTATCCATGCACCATATCTCGGGTACCAGTGGGCCGATCTGGCCAAGCATGGTACCATACAAAATCTTAAAACCTCAGCTTTCAATTGCTAACACGATCATTGTTCAACGTCGAGCCGTTCAGATTCTAGAGCGAAAACAAATGTGACCTATCATTATGGGACACCCTGTAGTAGTATTATCAGTATTAGTAGTGGGGGGAAACAGGTCTTTGAGGATCGGAGTGGTAAGTAAACGGTAAAGTTATTAGAACGAGGACGAAGACGGAGGAGGAGCGATCATTAGACTATTCCAGTCCAGATGAGGGATCGTCCTGTGTACTTACTCGTCCCTTTGTGCATGCATATACAGCAGAGCACAGCAGTGCAGTGTCAGTCATAGGCGGGTCTGGTAGTCTCGTGTTTACCCTGCTGACAGTTGGGAATGATGCATGGATCTGGGATCGATTAACTAGTAGTCAAGAGTTGAGCGAAAGCTAATAAATAGCTTTCTCTCTCTCTCTCTCTCCCCTTCATCGTGAATGAAAATAAGGTTCGCTCGTGTGTGCATCTTGTTCTTGTTCTTTCTTTGTAGGAGTAGGGACGAAAATGTTTTATGACTAGTGGTGAGGTACCGTGGAAAGAAGCATATGTACTACACAGTTTTTTAGTAAGGACTTTTTTGGAGGGGTTAAGGGAAGAAATCGTAGTAGTGGAAGTGGTGACTTTTTGTCGGGTATGCATTTCTCAATAATGGTGGCAGTGGCAGTAAGGGAGGGCGAGAGGAGTGGGATCTGGCTAGGATGAGTGCGGCGCAAGCGCAGGAAGTTACCCGTGAATTCCTGTGTTGAACAAAACCTATGTGTAAGGGCCTGGAATGGGTAATGGTAGTAGTAGTAGTAGAATAAGTAGTGGAGTTCCAGGATTTTGTTGAGAATTTGTATGTATGTGTATGTGTGTGTGTGCGTGTGTATTGGACGCGGGACGTGGGCTAGACGGGAGTTCTTGATTGCATGTGTCCTATTTCTCAGAGGAAATGGATTGAACGACGACGGGTACAACGTGGAGGATGCTAATGCCCCGCAAGTGGGACGAATTGAATGACTGAGAATGGTGGCCTGACTCATCCGCCTGTCCTTATTCAGCCGAAGAAGATCAGGTTACAGGAGTCACTCAAATTTACCTGTGAGTCATTTCTCCGCGCGTGTGTGTGTGTGCGTGTGTATGTGTATGTGTGTAGCTGTGCGTTATGTTTGTGGATGGATGGGTAGATCTGAGTCTCTCTTCCTCCGCTCCGGTGTTGCCTCCCCACTAGGGATGGGAATGCGGATATCCAACAACTCTATTATCGACCATAATTGAAGAGTTTTTAGAGGATCAAGAGTCCCGATATTCTTGACTAATAAAACAACTAAGAATTGCCCAAAACTTCCCGTTCACATTCAGATTCACGCCTTATCTCTTCTAAAGTAATATTAACTTAAGAAATGTGGCATAATTTAATTAGTTCTAAGACTTGCGACTCAGTGTGCGGGCCAACCAGGAAACGATCTATTTCGTCCTTTGTTGCCCACAAGGTTGCAATTTGAAAAAACTCTATGTAGAGAGTCTATATAGACTTCCAGACTCGCCATTTTTAGTTTTTTGTCTCGACATATTGAAGGATAAGACTCTTCTAGTATAATCAGCCAAAACAATTACACCTAACCCCCTAAATTAAAATTTGATGTCGATGTTCGTTAATCGGCGATAATTGAGAAGTCGTTGTCGGTACAATCGATATAGTGGGACGGGTATTTTCCCCCCGATATTTTCCCATCCCTACTCTCCACTAATACACCGTCTACTCGACTCACTCGAGTCACTCACTCTCAGTGAGTCTCCATCAGCAGCGAGTGAGTGAGGGAATGCCGTTGTTATCCAATGTGGCTATTTGATTGGCTGTATAATGTCGGGAGGAGTAATTTTGAAGCGGAGCTCTGTGTGTGTGTGTGTGTGTGTGTGTCCGCTTTTGTACCAATTATGCAGATTTAGGTTACACTCCGTTGGGCTGTAATGAGTTGAAGTAATGCCGGGGCTGCCGACATGTCGGAGTAGTGTGGAGTCTCGGGTTTGAGCCCAATCTTCTAGTACATATATTATGGAGACCCTGGATACCGGCGGCTCCTTACACGAGCCCGTTGTGTGCTCTGGGCATTATTATTGTTGTGGCTACATAGAAGCTACCGTGTGGTAGGTACCGGGTAGCATCATCATCATCATCATCGCTGATGATGATGATGATGATGCTGTTGATATTGATATGATAAATGTTGATGATGATAATAATGGAGGCCTCAGTTGTGAAGCTTACGATGAAACCCGCTGGGGGATGTTGTTGCTGCTGCTATTGCTGCTGCGGTGTTGGTGGAGCAGAGATGATGATAATAATAGTAATGGCAACTTCTGCATATTAAGAGACGAAAATTGTGAAGTAGCAATCACTTATATAACGCAAGCACCACTGCGAACTAATCGCTCAAAATTGACATGGAGGTACGTCAAAGGTTGGTTGTTGGAAGGAAGGCGCAGAAATGATTGGGACCATGGATAAACGGCGGGCAAGTGTTAATAGTTTAAAATCCGTAGCTCTTGGTTGTTTCCATTGTAAAACATAGTCAGCTATTCATCCAAGTAGCGCAGTGGTTTGGAAATCTGTTCAACACGAACGATTCGACGATCCTAAATACGAAGCTGAAATATTTTGTAGCTCTAGACTCACATAATCACAATATAGACGGACCGGATCAAGCCTGGTTCAATTCTGCTTGGGTGAATTGTAAAGGGTAACCGACGCTTTACTGCAACTTCGATGCTGCACTAATAATAATTGAGGATTGCGTCGAGGACGTTGTTAATGCTGGCACTGGGACTGGATGATTAGGCCGAACAAATCCAACTTGAGTATAAGTTGAAGAGGGCTATTGTGGAGCCCCCCTGTTGTTGACTTTGAGGAGAAAATAATAGTCTGGTTGGGTTAGTTTTGGGAAGGAAGTGACGAGATTAGAGGAGGTGGGAAGGTCGGAGGATAGGTTGTGGAAAATGTGACCCGCCTGGGAGTGTGGGGGCCACGTTTTTATACTAATTCTACTAGTAGTAAGCACTAGTTCGTGTTAACTCCAGTAGCCATATGTATATGCATATATCTATAGTATGTATATACATATATATATATATATATTATGAATATATCCCGGAGTAGGGAGAAGCTTTCAGTCTGAATTGCTATCTAAGAAAATATCCCTGTGTGGGTTGTTGGTGGTGTTGTTGGTGTCGGGAGGAGAGTGCGGACCCTGTCACACACCCTTTGGTAGGGCCATGACAAAGTAGATGTTCGTCTGCCTTATTTCAAGAAATTGACTTTACAAGGTCTCTCTTGGCGTCTCCGTGTGTTATCCTTGGTTCGCGCCTCAGCTCCCTTCACGCCCTGTTCCCTGTTGTTCCTGTTGTTGCTGTTGTCGGCGTCGTCATCATCATCGTCGTCGTCCTATCCCTCTTTGAGACACTGAGCAGACGAAATAAAGGAGGGAGAGTGGGGGGATTGGGGGTGAGGCGAGAGATGTGCGCGGTTGGCATTTGGTAAAAACCAGAACTTTCTATCCTTCTTTCCCGTCGAATTCCCTCCCTCCGGTCTCTCTCTCTCTCTCTCTCTCGCTCTCTCTCTCTCTCTGTCTATCTCACTTGAGAGTTGGAGAGTGAACGACGGCGGCGGTGGTGGAGAAGTGGCGGCGGGGCGAGGGTTTTGTGCTATCGTGTGTGGACGCGCGGGAGCGGAGTAGGATCGATACGAGACAGTAGGTACATGTATGTGTGTGTGTGTGTGTGTGTGTGTGTGTGCATAAGTATGGGGACCTTCGCAGTGGGAAAAGGCCCGTTCGCTCCCGCCCGCCGCTTTGCCCTCTCTCCCACAATGTAGTATGTATGCATGGTTTGAGCCGTAGCATTTCTCCGACTCCTCACACACTGAATCAGTCAGCCCATCGTCGTCGTCTAGGGAGGTCCAGGACTGTGTGTGTATGTGTGAGGGCCGCCGCCGCCGTAGAGCGTGTGTGTGTCGCCGAGGCGTGTACTAGGGCTCAAAGGACACATGTGTTCCACATACACACACGTCTATGTACATTTACCTATGTATATGCATGGGCTTATATATTTTGGCTAATTTGAACAAAACGAATGATGACTTCCTCTGTTATTTTCCGATGTAATGTATGTGGTCCTGGAAAATGTGGATGTGCTCCTGCGAGGGTGGCGGCGGCTCCTACATAATATCACTTACTTATTTGCTGGACTACAAATTGTCTTCGTGTCCGAAGGACGTAGACCGTGGACGGACGTATACAAGGGGCTCTAGACTGTAATAATGGTCTCATGTAACGTTTATGGGGGATTGAGTATAAGCTGTTGACGTGGGCTTGGAAGGGATTCAGGGACAGAATATGAAGAGAGGAAGAACAAGAAGAAGCAGAGGCTGACACAATGTTGTGCGGACAACAACAACAGCAGCAGAAGCAAAGGGAACTGCTAACAATAATTTGGGGCACATGGATAATGTGTATGTGTAGTTAGCTGTTTGTGTGTGTACGTATACCGTGCTGGAAAGTTGGAATCGTGTATGTCTCATTCCCAACTTGCGTGCCGAAATGAATGTTTCAAGCTAATTCCTAATCAATTTCGCGTGTGTATGTGTGTGCGACGCTTTCAACAACGAGGCTATGAAACGACATACGGCTACCTCATGATACGGCAAAGACGACGACGCTCCCACCGCCCGTACACCGGGTTTTACCTGGTTATTTTGTTAGTTATGGTCATGTGAGATTTCTAAGCTAGCTGTGGACTGGGCTGGTTTAAAAATTTACCTAAATAGTCGGGTGGTTTAATGTCCTCTGCGTTGCCAGGGAACGGTGGTCGATGAGCCGTGGGGGTGCGTGTGTGGGACGGAGGATGCGTGTCTCAAATAACATGTTAGGATAGCGGATAGCGTGTGGACATTGTTACGGATGGAGTGTGTGTATCATGTGTAGGAGCGGGCGCGGAATCCCCTCATCAGACGGTCCTCACACAACCATCTAACTAGAGCTATTCCCTTCCAACAGATGGGCTTGAGCCACTCTGTTGGGACACGAAGGTAGGTTGGTGGAAGGAATAGGAGGTGTTCAGGGATGATAGTACCGGTAGTAGTATTGGGAAACGGGCATGTGAGAGCTGACTGTTGAGTGAGTGAGTGAGCTAGTGAGCTAGTGAGTAAATGAGGGGGAGATGGAAGGATTTGTGGATGAAGGACGAAGAGGTTTGGATGAGGTGGGAAAATTGTAAAAGGCTAGGTTGTTGTTGTGGTCGTTGCTGTGTGGCGGGTGTTTTTGAATAGTGGTTGCGAGTTAGTTTTTTTTATAAAGGTGAGCAGCATGAGGATGATGAAATGAGTGTAGTAAAGAAGGGGTTTCGGTAAAAATGCAGGTGGTTGTATACTTGTGTGTGTGGTTTTTGATGCAACTGGTTGTACCTTTCCAAAGAGGAATAGGAAGGACAAAGGTAAATGGTATTATATTATGGGATTCTTATATGGAAGAATGTATATATTAGCATGTGAATATATTTGATCACGTTCGTATGAGGATCTTAGTAGTCCTTTCTGGTAGATGACAAAATGTTCCCCCCACCTCTCTATCTAACTCACTCTCTGTGTTTGTGCGAAAAAAATCCGTTGGGAAATTGTATGATGTGTTTGTTGGAGGTGATGGAGTGGCGGTTTGGAGTGGTTCTTTGCAGTGGTGCATATGGATGGCTATGGGAAATGTACCCAGAGATGTTGGAGTAGGCTCAAGTGGTCGTGTCATGCCTGCTTACCTGTCTGCTGAAGTCCCATCCTGTATATGCCTATTGTCCTGTTGTGTGTGTGTGTGTGTGTGTGTGTGTGTGTAGGGTTATGGGAGAATAAAAACTCGTAAAGATGTGTATTAATTGGCCAGATTTGCGCGCGTGTGGAGTAGTGATTTTCTTATGAGGATCTGCCGACAAGGTTGGCGTGGTAATGTGGCATGAATGTGATGTGTTACGAGTTGAGTTATAGTGGTAATAGTAGTAGCGGTGTGGGTAATGCAATAAGAGTATGGATGTTGCTGCGGCTGCTGTTGCGGCAATGTAACATTTGTCGAATTCGCTCAAAAGCCGGCATTTGCTGATCTTGTCATCATCATATGACAGTACTGGTAGTAAGACATGCCTGGAAGGATGCATCATACTGTGGTGTGTTCATCCCTGTGCATAATGATGAATATGTACAGACTCCATGACTCCCTGACTGCACCCGTACAGATATCTTGACGGTGGCGACAAGGAGCACTTGAGTGCTTTGAAGGAGAATGATTGAAACGTGCTCTAGCCAATTTACATTCGACCCGCTGCTGCTGCTCCCACAGCTGAGCAGTGACTACTCATACACATACACTCACACACACACCACACACAAAAACACAGAGTAATAAGTAATATTCTTGATAGGTTGTAAAGTCGTAGGATTGAGGTAGATGCTACTCTCGTATGTACTTGCGCACTTATTCCAGTCTCTCGCTCGTATTTACAAAATAATCCTTTGTTTTCCAATGATGAAATAAGGAGGAAAAAGGACAGAGTTGTTGGGAGGATAAGGAGAGAAGACAGAGTTAGCGCAGATGTTTCATTTTTTTCGCTCACATGCAGAACATGCATGAATGCATACACTCATGTATACAACTCCAGACACACAGACATTTACATGGAGTGTCTATCTCTCTCACTCATCCCAATGAACCTACTCCCCCTCATCCTCATATTATCTTTTTCTATGTTTCTTCAACTTATTCATCTTCTGTGCCTTCTTGCTCGTCTTGGTGGACTCCGTGAGTCAGTCGTGGGGTTAGTTGTAGTAGTAGTAGTAGTAGTAGTAGTAGTAGTAGTAGTAGTTGTGGCTCACTGTATTATTTATAGAGAGACACAGAGTGAGTATGAGCGAGAGAGAAACAAAGGAGATAGTGAGGTTGAGAGTTTCTTCAAGTGGATATGCATGTGTGTGTATGCATATATACATATATATATATAGTGTGTGTGTGTGAGTATTCTCATGACTTGTGGTGAATTGGAATTGCGATGATGTACCGCGAGGTCCGTCGTGATGAATAAGAGGATGATGGTTCATACGGAGGGAGAGTAGTTGGGATAGCCTTGGTTTTTTTTGTCACCGTCATGATGATGATGATGGTCGTGGTTGTGCCGCTGCTTGCTATTGCTGCTGCTGCTGCCGCCGCCGCCGCCGACATCTTCATGGCACTTCTAGGATAGGATAGATGTGGGAGCGGTATTGAGATATGTGGTGGTGCATACGATGGAGGAATCATGTGTACTCTATAACACTAGCACTACCTCTACCAACCACCAGCACCACTACCACTACTTCCACTTGATCGTCATCCTGCAAGTGTAAAGTAGTAGGGAAATTGTCAATTCTGTACACGAGGAAGATGAAGATGAGGATGAGGATGGTGACTGGGGACAGAGATGTTGGAGGAGCGAGGGTGGGGAGAGGGTTTAAAACATAATTTATACGCGAATACACATGCAGAGTACGGCGGTTGGTGTAGTTGCTGCTACATATGAGATTTTTTATGCGGTGGCTGACACTGTACAGTGGGGGACAGTAAGTTTTGGGGACGAGAAGGGATTATATCCAAGGATTTTGCAAGTCTGTATGTGTGTGGGTTCGTGTGTTCGTAAGTCTGTATTTGTGTGCATGGCTGAGTTCTCAAATTAATTTAGTAGTTGTGAAGAAGATTATGGTTGTTCACGAATGTTTGGGTGTGCGGGTGCGTGTGTGTGTTTGTGTGAGCGAGTGAATGAGTGAATGCCGTTGAGTAGTAGTGGAGGCTGATGATTATTTTGCTCCGTGTTCGTGCACCTATCTGACTGACTGACTGACTGACTATGAGAGCTCGAGGATAGCGTTCACGTAGACAGTAGAGTCCTGAGTGCAAGCGGTGATGGTTGATGTTGTGGTGCTATAGGAACTAAAAGTTGTAAGTGCGCGCGCGGTTTCCCTCCTGGTGTGGTGGTGCTCTTTGGTTGTCCTGTACCTCCATTGATTGTTAGTATTGGTGCCAATTGACATATTATGCTGCAGAGCTATTCATCATTGTTCAAGTGAATTTCGAAACGTGTTTGAATCCCTCTTTTCCTTCAGTTTCTTCGCGCTCTCTCTCTCTCTCTCGGGCTCGCTCATTCTAATATATTCAATAAAGAGGGTTGTAATAAGAGTGGTGCCGCCGCGGTGTAGTCCTGGTTGCCAGTGCTTACTTGCAGTCTTATCGACTCTTATACACCTCACGGCTAATGAATTCTACAAATGTACGTATTAGTGAGCTCTTCTCATTGTCACTCCGCCGTATTTCCACAGTCTCCATTGTTGCTCTTGCTGGCATACTGTGGTGTGGTTAGTTCAGAAGAGGCGAATGCATAGTACCGTGCTGGTTCTTGGATAGCTAGCTACTTAGTTCGTGTGAGGCCCAAGTTTGTTGAATTGGACGACGACGACGACTAGGAGGGAAAGGGTACTACGGATCGAATCTGGAATCTCTGTGAAGAAGGAAGAGGAAAAGAAGAAGAAGTGGAGGAATTTCCGGGGAAACGGGTAGGTGGAAAGTTTTGTTGAGTGGGCTCGGGGTTACTGACGCGTTGGTCCTGGAATGGGATAACTCCGGCAATTGTATCTGTCAGTGGAGGGGAGATTCTGTTTCCCTGGATTCTTTGGCGTTGAGCAATAGTAATTATGGGCATTTGGATAGATTATTCAGTTGTCGACGTGGATGCAATAGTGTGTTGGAGGAAGATTGAGTGAGTGACTGAGTGAGTAAGTGAGCAAGTAAGTAAAACCAGTTGTGAAGATAACTGTGCTATTGCACTCTATATTGGAGGTGAAGAACTTTGGCGCGTGTGTATGTGATACCAGTGATGAGGATGACGATGATGATGATGATGATTTTGTCTTGAGAGAAAATCCACTTACGTCGGGTCACTAACTGAACTATGATTATGATGATGACGGGAGCGGACCAGAATGAGGAGTTAGTACTGTACTAGAGGGTCGTCAGGGCAACGTCATTATATATCCTGATAACTTGACAACTGCACAAACTAACTCAGTAGGAGAAGACGAGAAGAGTGGGATTTGTGCATAAAAAGCTTGAGAGTTGTCTCACCAGGGTTGGTTGGTTCGCTCGTTCGTTCGTTGGTGTTCGTGGAATCTTCCAGGGAATTAAAGGTTTGTTGTGGAATGAAGACATTGTGTGTGGGTGAGGAGATGTTATGGTGTTTTCGTTGCAGAGAATGACGGATGACGTTGATGAGCAGAATCTGGAGTCATGGCGTAGACTCTTCTGTTGTATATTCCTCTGACTCAGGGTTTGAATGTGTAGAACTGGCGGGAAAGAGGGGGGGGTGGCTGGATATAATGCCATCCTTTGCTAGTAGGGCTAAAACTTGGGCTCAATATTGTGTTTAATGACAATCCTGAGGATGAGGTTGGCGATGGCGGCGGCGGTGGCGGCGGAAGGGATGAGGGTAGGGATGGATTGGTCTGATTTTTGGAAAGATTTGGATCAAACGGGGATGGATTCTTGTGTGTATATGTGCATTGTGGATGGGGTCCACGAGTGTATTTATTTGTTATTGACCTGGAAATACTTCTTGCGTTGTGTGGTGTTTTGAGAGTTGTAGTGGTAGGAAGAAGTGTATTTATGCTTGTGTGTGAATGTATGTGGGTGCCTGTATGGGGACAAACTGCTGGCTCGGTGATGCTCGTTTGGCTCGAATGTGTGTATGTGTGTGTGTGTATGTATGTATGTGCCTGTGTGGTGGATGACCTCGCCGGTTTTTTTGGGTGGTAATCTGAGTAGGACCGTGAGACTGTCAGCGGCGGGAGTCGTGCAGTGTGGGCATGTGTGTGTGTGTCCGTGTGTGCATTTGTAGCGAGAGGTAAGAGATATTTGGGGGCGGCCAAGATTTTATGTTAGCGTGCTACTAGAACGTCGCCCTAGTTTCCCACTGCGATCGTATAGTAGTGGTAGTAGTACTGGTGATGGTGATGATGATGATCACGACGACGGGCTCTAGCCGAGTAAGCGGGAGTGTCTTGGTGGTTCCAAAATATAATAAATACGGAAGAAGAGCGGAGGTGAATAGTAAGTTTATAGTTTCTTTCTGTACCGACGGGCCCACTCCGCCCGTGCGTAACCTGTAAGCTTACCCGGGCGGGGAGGATGGGCTGGAGTATTATTGGGGGCAATTTTACTTATCACCACTACCAACACCAGTAGTTTGTTGGCGGGAGAGTAATTTTGAAAAATTAATTTATTTATTGACGCGTAGTAGTAATAATGCTGGGAAAGGAGGGAGAAACTCGCGATTCAGCTGGACTGAGTCGTTGTCGTCTCCGTTGGTCTGCTACTACTATACTATACTGATGATGATGATGATGATGATGATGATGATGATGATGATGGAAGAGCATAAAAAGTTATGAGAAAACTTGAGCGGCGTAAATCCTGATAAGTAAAGTGGAGCACTAGTCGTAGTAGTAGTAGTACTCGTGGTGGTGATGGTGATGGTATTGCATGTATTCATATTCTCTTTGTAAGTTCTTGACGGTCCGCTTTGACCGAGTTGTGACAGGAAAGGCGCCAGTTGAGTGGAGCGCCGGCAATGTGGTGGCCGGTAGTGGTACTGCATGAGTGGTGCTAAAGTAGTGGCTCACTGTCAGCTACTCCTGACAGCTCAGTTATAATTTGACTCAAATCCTATGCAGTGTCTGTGTGTGAATGCGTGTGTGCTCAGATGGAGTGCGTGGGTAGGTGTAGTCGTGGAGTGAGTTACCCTTGATTTGATTTCATGGTTCAGATAGGGAAGCGGGAGCTTGTAGATCGTATACTATAAACATAAGCGTGAGGGAGTGTAGCGGATGCGTAGTAGTAGTCAGTTGTGTTGTTGGTGTAGGAAAGGGCGAGAGCGAGTGGGATCTGGAGGTGAGAAGTGGAGGGGAGATTTTACATTGCGTGCTCTGCGGTCTTACTTTTAGTGGATTCGGCTTATAGTAATTTCAATTTTGTGTGTGAACAGTAATGGTGATAATGCCCTGGTCTTATGCGCTAGCTCAAACTTGGATGTGGGAGCAAGATATGCATTGACGCTTTATGTGTTCTGTCTGTATGTTTGTGTGGGACTATGTGTCGTGTCCTACGATAGGTATTTGCGGCCGACTTGCTCCTTCTGTTGTACCGGGAGGAGGAGGAGGAGGTGTGCATGACGGGGTCGGATTGGTTGCACGAGCATGGTTATTCGATTACTATAATTGAAAAGTTTTTCTTCCCTTCAGAGGAGGTGGAGGAGGGATAAGTTGTGATACGGAATGAGTGAAGGAGAGAGAGAGAGAGAGGATTCCGTCTTATGGTATTTTCAACCCGCCACCACCTCCCTATCATATCACAGTTTGGTTTGTGTGTGTGTGTGTGTGTACGTGCATGTGTTTGTGTGTTTATTACAATAGTTTACGAGGACGGAATATCCCTTATACTTCTCTCATATTCGTCGTCCTAGTTGGATATTAGAGGGAGGTACTGCCCAGCTTATTCGCACGCATCCTAATTCTAGAGCTTTCTTATGTTACACACACACACACACACATACACGATGATGGGGCTCGGACTCATGCCTACTTTCCTATTTTCATCATGATGATGATGATGATGATGACGACAACGACGATGGTGATGGTGATGGCATGTGGGAAAATTAGAAGGAGCGGCAGGCAGACCCTTACTACAAGTTCTTCGAACTGGCACACACCAGTTCATCACCATCCGTGCCCTGCCTTGCCCAGGGTGAAGCCCACCCCACCCCTCCCCCTCGACCATTCCGCTTGCTTCTCGCGTGTTCCGGGTAAATTTTGACTACCGCCTGGAGTGAGTTGCGACTCCGAGTATAATGCACACACGGGTCGGGAAAGGACGGTGTGGATCGTGTTGCAGGAGAGGGATAGGGAGGACTTGTCGTATTGGCTGTTTGTACGTTGTCAGTCACAGTGGGTTTAAGAACATTGCTATGATGTAGTTGTTTTGAAGGGATTTGATTTTTGCGTTGTTGGGTGGGATGAGGTGTGGCGACACATGAGGAGAGCGTAGGAGGGAGAAAATGCTCCGATTTTTACTAGTTTTCTGTGGAAAAATCATAGTGTATGCGTGTGTGTGTGTGTATGTGTATTTAGTTGATGTGTTGATGCGGCGGGTACCCAAGGTTGGGATTCCCCTCCACCTGGGCCGCCCCAATGTGAAAGAGAAGTCCTGTTGATGTTGATGTTCGAGAGCAGTGGGAGTCGGTGGGCCAGGGATCGATGGATGTCTGGATGGCTGGCTGGCGATTGTGTAGGACGTTAGGGTCGAGAGAGGTGTGCGGAGAGGGCGAGCAGGGGGGCTAAGAGTGTGGAATGAGAAGAGGAAATGGACGGGTGGGCAGGAATGATTTGGTCCTAATGGTTTGCCTAACTTGATTTTTAAGTACAAATGGATTGAAGGACGGGAGGCATGCAAGGTTCATTAGCGAATTGTAGCATAATTATTATGAGCCTATTCTCTCTCTCTCTCTTTCACTCTTGGTAGTGCGTGTTGTATGTGTATGTATGTGTAAATTGAGGCGGGTTGTTGATGATGATATTGCCGCCAGCGTTGCTGCTGCTACTACCGCTGCTTTCGTCCTATTTGGTGCTATGTGCCTCCATCCATCCCCCCACCCTTGATGTAGAAGGGCGGATGGGATTCTTCTGTGATGTATGCATATGCATACATGTAGAGTGAACACATGATGATGACGTGGTTGAATGTGGAGGTGATCGTGTTCAAAACCTTTCCCGCTTTCGGCGCTGCCCGCTCAACTCCGCTCCGCTCTGCTTGTCGTCGTCGTTTCAGGAACGGCAGCACGAAAGTCTCCCAACTGTGTCCTCGTCCATGTTGAAAGAGTCAATCAGGACGGGCGGAGAACGGAAAGGTAGGGAGGGTGTAGTTTACTGTGAGGTTATAAGTTTATTGTACCTATACGTGTGGGCAATGCGTACGTGTCTGCATGTATGTGTGTGTCTGTTTGTGTGGGTATTTTTTGTTGATTTTTTTGGATCTTACTGGAACGGGTGGGACTGTTGAACATCAACATGCAATCCGCACATTGTGTACTCTGTACTTTGTGAATTCTAAAATGCCCCTCAAGCTTCGGACTGGGAGAGGGAAAGCTCTTTTCCTTCGGTCCGCACGGCTGTTGTTGTTGCCGTTCTTGTACTTTTTTGTTCTCGTTAAAGTTTACTGCCGTGAGTTGGGTCCATAGTGCAGGGTGAGGCAACATTATAGACACCCTCTGTTTGTTATTTTTATTAGCTGTTTTAATTTTGAGTTTGACCCCAAACCCCTTCCACCACCGTGTTCGCAATCTAATTGTGCCCCTAACTACGTTCCTGTATTTTGCATGTATGCGAAAACGTGAACGCAATAGCGAGCTAACTAAAACCTACCGTAGGCTGACTTTTCCAAAATCGCCCTTTTGGGTCGCCTGGGGAATTTCTAATTTTTCATGT
Source organism: Pseudobourletiella spinata (assembly GCA_009870155.1). Classification (NCBI taxonomy): domain Eukaryota; kingdom Metazoa; phylum Arthropoda; class Collembola; order Symphypleona; family Bourletiellidae; genus Pseudobourletiella; species Pseudobourletiella spinata. Next base: position 13,494 of record WJFA01000912.1, on the reverse strand, counting down.
AAAAATTGAAAAAAAATATCTTAAATTCTGCGAATCATAGCGATTGTTAACAAGTCCATTAGCTATAACTGTGCCAGTTTTTAGACTTGTAGGACCTTCAACGCGGAAGTGCCGGCCCCTTAAATTTCGAAATAAGGGGTTGGAAGTTGGGTGACTTCGACTTTTGGCTCTGTAAAAGCTACGAGTTTCACTTTATTGCAGTTTTTTCGCAAGGTATAAAATTTTATCAATTTTGTGCTTTCGAAAAAATCCCAGGGTTGGAAGTTTACTAGTACTCACGCTATAGAGCGCGAACTTTCGGGAGTCTAAGGAGTCCTTACTATATTAAAAGTGGATGTTCGCGGCTCTAAAAGATTCAATTTTCAACGGAGGGAAACGAAATTTTTACAGAAAATGGAGGGTCATGAGTTTTTAATCTGTTTCAAGTTTCTGGCATTCAGTTAACACACTCAAAAAAACCGTTCGGAAGCGGTTTTTTGAACCAAATTATTTTGGGGGGCTGGTGGGGCGTAGGACAGTGGTGAGGTTTTGAAAATTTGTGCCTAACACAAACAATTCGATGCAAGACCAATTTAAGTCCCTGCCCCTACAACCAACGTGAAGGGCCCCAAAAAAGAATAGGGAGTGTCTATAATGTTGCCTCACCCTGTAGGAGAGGAAGAGAGGAGTTTTGGTGTGGAGATGGATAGTAGAGGAGAGGGTAACTGTTGTCGAAAGGGTGTAGACAGTTGTTTAGTATTGTGGAGTAGACTACGTCGTATTTCCCTCGGATCTTCATCTGTACATATGTGTGGACATTTATGTATGTATATTTATATACGTGTGTGGGGAGTTTTTCCAAATGTTTTTTTAGCCATGAGGGTTTAACTCTTGCCGTGAAAAGGGGAGAGTGTGTGAGTGAGTGAGTGAGTGAGTGAGTGAGTGTGGGGGGGAGACGGGAAATCCGAAAGGTTGGCTCGAAATTTGCACATGGAATACTCACACGGTACTACTTCTACTCCTATTCCTCTATTCCCTCTACTTATGTATGTGTGTGTGCATGTGCATGGCGAAGCTCAAATCTGCACTTTTACTCGAGTTTGAGTCATTCAGACTTGTGGACGCCCTGAAAGAATTTTATGACCTCTGGCTGGCGCTCTTGCCCTCCCACTTACTTACCGTGCGTACTTACTTCATCCAACCCCATGGTCGCTACCGTTCTACTCCGCGTCCTGCTCGCAGTTTTTTTCCTGCTCCCGTCGCCGTCGTTGTGGTCGGTGTTGCCGTCCACGTATTATTCCCTTTCCCTTCATTGCTCCTGGAGCGGATACCACCGGGGTATGACCATACCGTGCACGCATGGGTCCATTGGTGGTCGGGAACTTTATGGGAAGTGGAACGGGTCGGAGCAGACTTGTTTGTTGGAGATATCCGACAGCGGCGGCGACATTTGGGAAGATTTGACTCCTCTACAGGATAAAGGGGGATGTGGACTGGAGCGGTAGTGTGGGATTTTAAATATGTCCTCTCTCCCTATCACTCCGTTGTTTACGTCTTCCGGCCAAATTGGCGACCGGGGAGGAGAGGATGGGACAGGCGGAGTGAGTGGGGTGAAATATATTTGGTGTTCGCTTATAGGTATGTCGACATGGGCCTTGAGTGCGCTTGTGAGTATGCTTCGGCGTGTATGTGTGCAGTGTGTGCACTAGAGAGTAGTGCATGTGAGTTGGAATGAGGGAGGGATTGTACTGGGCAAGTTGGTTAAAAGTGGTATGTGTGTGCGTATGTTTCTGTGTGTATGCGCATAATGGAAGCGAATTTGCTAATAATTAGCTAGGAGACAGATGGTGCGAAGCCATTAGCAATGGTGTATGTATCCTACGTGTGTGTCAATGTGTGTGGGGCGAGCGGGTGTCGTCGGGACTTAGTCTGTGTGTTGTTTGACGGCGGAGGGGAAAAATATGTGTTGAGGAAAGCCTAATATCATGGTGGGTGAGATGGTTTAAGTTGTTGGATTTTCTCCGCTAATACTCTTACTGCTGCTGCTACTACTACTGCTACTACTTACGAGACTGACTGACTGAGTACGACTGACTACTGGCAGTGTTGCCGGCTAAGCGGTGGTGGTTGTTGTACGAGGTGTAGGATGGATGAAGTGGTTGGATAATGTGATAACGAGATGTCTGGTGCAGACGGGCCGCAGTAGTGGTGATTTGATGGAATCATATGCAGCTGTGTAGATTCTCCGTCTGTGTTGTTGTTGTTATTGCTGTTGTTGAGTACGGTGCTATAATATAATAAAAACGCCTGTCGCGCGCGAGCCAAGGGAAGGACAGAGTTGTCGTTCTTTCGCCCGGACTGCTACTACCAGGACTGCCTCTGCTTGAGCTTTTGGGATTGTTCAAGATTAGATCTTAATGCATTTGAGTTGTAAGTGTATATTTTCTACTAGCGTCAGCCGGAGTAGGAGCAATAGTAGTTGTGGGAGTAGGAATCCTGGACGTGCACGGAGTAGCTGTCCTACTGTCCTGTCAGCCGATTCGGCAGGGGCAAATGCGCTCGCAGTAGGGACGTACTTGAAAGGACGGTGAAGATTGTATCATCATCATATCAGACGTTTTCTCTTCCAGTCCAGTTGTGTAGCCGAGTGCATGCGGACGTGAGTAGGTTCGTTCGGTTGGTGTATGTGCTACCAAAGTGTTTTATGTAGCAAACATGAGGTGCCATGAGGTGGCCGTTTTTTATTTTATTATTTTCCTTATTGTAGTCAAAACTAACAGACTCCTCTAGTTGCTGATGTTAAGAGGAGGAGGAGGAGGAGGAGGAGGAGGAGGGATCAAGTAGGTTAGTTGCTGTCACCTGGGTGAGGTCACTACTACTGCTACTGCCTCGGGCTAACGCGCAGTACGACGGGAAAAGCATTTTTTTATCAATTTCAAATGCGGACTGTTGTGCCGTGTTCCCCTGTGTTGGGTGTTTTTGTGCATGAATTACTGGGAGTGGAAGAGTAGATCGATCCGTTTCCCATCCCCTATCAGATGAGAATAAACTGACGACCGACTTGGGACTATAAATATAAGGGTGGTATGAGCATTGAGCCGACTCTTCCGAAGTATACTACGACGGTGACGACTCTTTCTCTCCCTCTAAAGAGCCATCCATAATGCGTCCGAACTTTTGCCCATTTTTGAATGATATGATGATGATGATAAGGTGGCTTCCGTAATCGGATCTGTGCGGATGGGATCGCATGGCATAATCCGGGCGTGATGGACGGCGGATGGAAGGAAGACGGATTATCCTTACGACGACAGAGTCGGCTCGGGTTCTTCTGAGGTTAACCTGTCCCGTGACGGGTGGGGAGAGCGACATGAGGATCATGAGGATGACGACGACGGCAATATTGACCGGAACCTGAAATATGAGGAAATACAAAAAGAAATTGAGAAAGTATAATTGGCCAACTTGCTAGCTATGCTAGCTAGCTTATGTACATGTACATGGTTACATGCGGGTGGCATCCGACCGATCCAGATTTTGTGGAAGAAGTTGAAGAGAAGCAGTGGAGAGTAGAGTAGTTCCTGTCTATCTCTTCTCTGCCCCTTTAGTGTCCTTCCTGGTATTTTCTAGTTGTCGTAATCATAAAATATATGGGATCGTGTCGGTGGAATAAATATATTCCGCGGTGGTCATTTATTGATGGACATGTCTGGATCGGGAGGCAGTAGGAGCAAGAGCTTGTGAATTATTGTATGAGACGGACGACGGGGATGAGTTGTGGAACTGGGGTTTTGGTGGTGGTGGTGGTGGCGGTAGTAGTGTTGTGACTGTACTTTATATTGTGAGGGGGCTCACCACCGTACCTGCTCGTCCGATTTCGGGGGAAGGAGCGTTTGTGTGCACCTATCTACACTGTAATACAAACTACTACTACACTACTAATAATTCGGGGAATGGAGAAGTAGCTGGCGGTAGGAATGATTGCTCTTGAGCGGTTGGCCTCCTGGCTGGCCATCCGCGTTCGGCCAATATCCTTTTATAATGCCATCCATATATCATGTTCGTGTCATCTTGAGCCATACGCTCTTACGCAGCTAGTTCGACACAGCCGTTTTGATGGTGAGAAGGGAGAAGGGTTTTATACTCGTACGTGTGTGTGTGTATGTGTGTGTGTACGAATGGAAAATTGCGTAAATTACCATGGTAAAATATTAATTACCACGAGGCTTTCAACCCTTTTTAGACTGTTAACTTATTGACAAGATGATTGACTTCCACCACGCGTCATCATTATCCTCGTCGTTCTCCCTCACACCTTTCACCTTACACAGTCAGGCAGGCAGACAAAGGAAGGGCGAGGAGGGGGATCTTGGGTAGTCATCTTTTTGGGTGCAGTATAATATGCTATGGGAGCTGAGCTGATTGATATTTACTTTAATGTATATATATGTGCATGTACATATTGGGCATATATTTATGCATACATTTGGAGCCTATCCACGTGTAATCGTATCCTAACTCACCCACCCACTCGCTCGCTCAGGCATTGAAAACCTTCCCGCGCTCAAATGTTAATGGACGGACTGTGAGTTGTGAAAGTTTAGATTCGGGAGAACAAGAAGAAGAAGAAGAGTCGCAGCTCAAGTAAAGTCTGACTGGGTGACGTGAGAGTATTTGTGTGCGAAGGTATGATTGGAGTACTTTTTATTAAATTTTCCCGGTCGTGTATGTTCGCTCGCTGTATTCCTCTCTCACTCAGAGCAGCAGGGCGGAGGTGCTGCCGTACAGAGTCGGGTCGGAGGCTACATAACGTGTAGAGAGTAGTGAGGAAAAATTGATGAATGACCTGGTTTAAGTGGGAATGACGTGGAGCCGGACGAGGTGTTCTTGAGGCCATGGAATAGTCCATGGGTCTCAGTTGGGCCATATGCGGGATGAAATGGACGGCAAAGGGAGCGGAATTTTCCGTGGAAATCCCTCAATGAATAAATTGGAGTTTAAGTGCGAGAGTCTCATTCGGGTGAATGCATAGTATGATGGGGTGCAATGGACACAAGGGAGAGCGGGGGGACCAGGTGAGCGAGTGTGATTTTGTGCTTGTCTCTCTACGTGTGCGGAGGGTGAAGTAAAACGTGTGGAATTTGAGCAACATTTATAAATGCGGTTTTCCTGAATTTAGTTCATGTATGCATGTATGGATGATGATGATGATGATGATGAGAAGGAGGAGGATATTGAAGGCACGGTGACAGTAGTTAAGAGTATAATACTTGTGTGCGTTTGTGTATGTGTGGGTGGGTGGGTGGATGGATTGGAGGACTTGAAACTTTGGGAGCATATTAACAGGGTATATGTACGTAGCAACATTTCTGTATATTTATATATACATGTCTGTGTGTGCGTGCGTGTGTGTGTGTGTGTTGGGAAGGGAACGGAACATTGAGGTTTCTGTTTAGTTTTGATCGGGGAAGATAGGGTGCAGGATGGGAGTTGCGATATAAGGTGTATCTGGATGTATGTACTCACAGATAGGTATGTATCCTCATGCGCTACGTAGGGGAAGGGGACTATATGGTGTGGAGTGCGAGGATTGTGTATAGCAGTAGAGTTCATAGCGTGACTCGAGCCGATAAAGTTGCTCCAGTTGGCCGTCGCATCGGCGCCTGTTCCAGGAAATTTTTATGGAAATCCATACTAGCGGGCTCTATTAGTGTACTGAGGACAGCAGTCTGAGTATCACCCTGCTCTCGTCTGCCGCTGCTCTGTTGCTGCTCCGCTCTTGTTGCTACTCTATACTGCCGTCTTGGTCGTTGTCGTCCTCGCCGCTGCCGCCACCGCCTCTTCTCCGCTTGCGTACGCTGTACACACCACATACACGTATTCGCCCGACTCTCCTCCAGGAGCATAAAATTCCAGTGTTTGTGTTGGAGGATTTATTGTCGTCGTCGTCGTCGTCGCCTGTCGTCTTATATATTCGCAGGGTTGTGTAGGTGTTTGGATTCGTCGATGTGTCTTCTTCTGCTTTGTGGAAAGAGTATCATCATCGTCCTTCTACCGTGCGGATTTGTTGTAGAACCTGAAAGGAGTTGCGACTAATAACTTTACTTTTTTGCGGGCTGGGCTGAAGGTTTTAAAGTTGTGAGCGTGAGTTTGTGTATTTTCGTTTCGTGTGACCAGAAGAGTGGAGACGGGGTGTCACTGTGGTGGATTTCCCTGGATTTTGTAATTTTGTGTGTGCACTGTCCGGCTGGGTAAAGTGTGAAATTTGGCTGTGGAGGAAACGGTGACTGCTGTGGTTGACATTGAAATACTTACTGTTTTGAGGCTTACTCATTTGATGAATAGTGGTTGCTATTGTGGTAATTCTTGTTGATGAGAATCATCTTTATAGAGGAGTGGAAAGTCCTGGAAAGAAGCATTGGGCAAAGTGTGAGTCCGTTGTTTGTATTGGGATTTCCTATTGGTCCCATCATGCTAATTACTATGCTACGTTGTCCATACTAATTGAGTGGTGAAATGGGGGAAAACTGATATGTTGATATTGTCATTTCCCCAGTGGTGAATTTTTGCCTGAGTTGAATTGAGTTGAATTTTGGTCGGGCTATTTTTTCAGGGCTTACTGCTACTACTACTACTACTGCCACCTCTCTCTTGTGGGACTCCCACGTCTGATTATTATATTGGGAATTCTGCAACCGGCCGGCTGCGGATTGACGGGCTGCTGCCTGACTGGCCACTACTTGGGAAGTTTGAGTGAGTCAGTGAGTGGGTTGGGAAAAGGGTCGGAACCGTCTGTTCTGACAGAGGGTTTGAAATCAAGTGGAATTTGGACAGTCGTACCTGTTCGTGTCCTGGGATCTGGGTCGGGGCGATGGTGGTGATGCTACTTGAAACTCCCCTGTGGTGGGTCTAACAGTGGTTTTTCCATCGCTCTGATTGAAATGAGGCTGCCGCTGCTGCGGGTTAAGGCAGTAGGGGAACTTCCGTGTTCCAGAACAGTAGCAGCGGGAGGGCCTCGTAGTATTAGTAGTAGTAGTAGCGGTATATGACGCTGCCGCTGCTGGCTGGTAATCAGTATGATGGGGAATTTGTTATTGGTTGCCAAGTTGTTCTTTACCAGTATCCGTCTTCTACATGGATGCATGCATGTGTACATGCATACTTTATACATACCGTCACATTTACAGAGACATAACATGGGAGAAAAGTTGGTGTGGTCCCTGCCGCTCGGTCGGGCCTCAATCGTCTGTAGTGATGGTGTTATTTGGAACACTTCATGTTCTGTGTTGTTGTTATTTTCGTGTACCTGATGGAAGGGTAAAGTGTATGAATTTTCTCTGGAGGAGTCAACGAACCAGACAATAGGATGGGCCGGCCACCCTTACAGAAGAGGGTAGTAGTACTAGCAGTAGTAGTAGTAGTAGTAGTAGTAGTAATAATAGAACAAATATTGTTACGAGTTTTGGTCTCCAATTAAAAAGTACGGTCCAGTAGTTCTTGTGGTCGTATATACTTTCATGTTAGAGCACTGTGGACCGAGAGAATGGCTGGCGTGCATTGGGAGAGGGTCGACGACAGTCCTGAATAATTGCAATGTTCAATCGACCCAAGTCTTGGCTAATTAGGCGGAGTTATAGGAACTTAGTAGTAGTAGTAGTAGTAGTAGTATTACTGTACATAACTGGGTTCGTCCAGGGACTTGGGAGGACTGTGCCATTAATGTTTCCACTCTAACGTTCATGAACTATTTGTACGGGGATGCGGGAGAGGGCCTTGCAAGTACTACTGTGTGCACGAAGGGTCAGCCCAAGACATGTATTTGGACTCTGTTGCCCTGGTTTTTCATTTCGTGTCCCTCCGAACTGACTGGGTGAGTGAGGGAGAGAGGGAGAGAGCTGCGGGTGTCACGCCTCAAACAAACTAAATGGTAGAAAAGTTTGATGTGGAGTATGTATAAATATATATACCTACGGTACACGATATGTGCTCACACACGTGTTCATGATGCCGCCGAGTAAGTTAGGGAGCTCGTGTGAATCAGAGGGTCTACTATGTGTGGTGGCATGGGTGTGAGTGTGCGTGCGTGCCTGCCTGGATGTTTGTGTGTCCGCCTGTGGTAGGTGGGGACGATGGAAGGGATAATGGGTAGGTTGGTGTGGGAAAGTAGAGGAGCGGTGACTTAGTCGATCTGTCTGTTCTTTTATATATGATTATACGGCGGGGCTGAAAGTGGGATCGCTTTGGTGCATTTAAACTTTTGCGGTAATGGACATGGCCTGACACAAATCAGTGCTCTTCCTCTGTCTTTTTTCCTTCTCTACTACTATGGTGTACGTCTGTGCGTCTGCTGCCTGTCTATATGCGTGTGTTCCACTCTGCCTGAGTGGCTCGCTGCAAGGAGTCGACAGTAAGTTGGGCCATATACTTTGCCTGTTTCAGAGAAGCTCTTCCTTAGCAGAAGTAGTAGCAGACGACGAGACGGTTAATGTTGGTGAGCAGTCCTGCTCTGCTATGTGTATATGACTCCTGGTGTACAGACAAGCACTTTGTAGAACTGTGTGAAGAAGATCCAAAAGAGTATCTATCGTGGGATGAAGGCGGTGGAGAAGGAGGAGGAGGAGGATGAGAGGAATAGTAAAAGATGTTCTCCTTCCAAGTCTGTCACATATTTTGTGGCGGTTGTTGTTGTTGTTATATGGAACGAGGGAGAGCGAGAGTCGGGCCAGAGAAATGGGTTGCGTCAGCCCAACAACCAATTAGACTGACGGTTTACACATGGGGCTCTCTGGAACTGTAGGGAAATTGGAGGGCGACGTGACAGTGGAATGTGCTTGGTTGGATTTTTCCATGTGTTAGGGTGTGTGAGTGTGTGTGTGTGCGTGCCTGCATGCGTGCTTCTGCTGGGTCGTGTGTGCTGTGTATGAGTTTGAAAGTCTAAAGTTGCCGCCGTCCCTGTTGTTTTCTTCCCGTTCCCGTTCATATGATAGCGGTCTGGTTGGTTAGGTTGTGCTGGCGGAGTTTATTTGATCATGATGATGACATAAAGTGATTACTAGGGTGTGGAATTTGATGTGACTGCCGGTGTGTGTGTGTGTGTGTGTGTTGGATTCTTGGAGAGCTGAGCGGATGGGGATGGGCATGAGCGTCGTGTCGGAGTGGGGTTGTTGTCGGTTTATTATTAGCAGTAATATTATCATGATCATCGTGCAGGGGATATGAGAGTATTAGAAAAGGAGGAGGAGCAGTGGTCGTAGAAGCAGTAGTAGTAGTGACTGTAATGATGATAATCATGATTTTTTGAAGAGTCTTGAACTAATGAGATGATTTTTTTCTATGTGTTTGTGGATTATACAGATCTCTCCTCGCGTCTGCCGCTGATAGTACTACTACCACGACGACCACTGTTGTTGTTGCTGCTGCCGCTGCTGCTGCTGCCGCCGCCGCCGCCGCCGCTGCCGCTGCTGCTGCTGCTGCTACCACTACTACCACTATTACGACAACTACTACTACTTCTACGACTTGCTTCTCCCAGCTCTGTTTTAAGATTTTGTTATTGACGGTGAACTGAGAATATCCGAATAATAATATGGCAATGGTAAATGTAAACAATTTACTCAACATCAAAGACTCACGTTGGCTTCAGTTGGAGGTGTGCCGAGAATTCCAGAGGAATAAGTGCTCCCGACCTGACACCGAGTGCAAGTTTGCCCACCCACCAGCCAATGTTGAAGTACAGAATGGTCGTGTGACGGCCTGTTACGACAGTATCAAGGTACGTGGAAAAATTACTTTTATATGCATATCGACGGCTAAATTGGAAAAGCCGGCATTTGATGTTTGCCTCTCACAGTTGCAGCAACTACCAAAAATGTCTACATGCGAAACCCGCTATTTTTTCTGCGGCGTATGAAACGCGAGGGACGGGCAGTAAAAATTCAAATTTGACGGAAGTCGCTCCGCGTAATCTCAATTTTGATCCACTGCCTCATGAATTTCAACGAAAACTAGTTTTAGAAACTAAAAGTTTTAATGAATACAAGTATTTTCTAGTATGGGTTGTAGGAATCGAGCTAGTTGTTGATATGACAGGTTTTGACAAATCCAAAATGTGCATACGATGGGTCTTGCAACTGAGCCAAAAAATCAAATGCTGGCTGTTGCAGTTTACCGATATGTCCGTGGGGACAGCAGCCAAGTACATCTATTCATATATTTCCCGGTAATAAATTGTGTTATGATGAGCTCCGATGGGGTGGTGTGTGCGTGTGAATGTATGTGTATTTTTATCGTGCCCACATTTGTGCGCCGGTGATGGTGGTGGTAGCGGTGGTGCTATTGTCAGTTCTAATAGGACAATGATTTAGAGTGAAAAATAGAATTTTAACCTTTATATCCGGGGTTGGGTGATGGTGGTGGTGGTAGTTGAGTGAAGTTTATATGTGTGGAGGCGTGCGTGTGGAGCGGACAGGCCGGTTTTCGTGCGTACATGTGGAAATTGTACTCATTTACCCACTCATCACAAACCCCTGTGTGTGTGTGTGTGTGTGTTCAGGTGCAGGGAGACGTTTCATCCACGTATGCACGTGTGTATGTACATGTATGAATTGTGTGTGCTTGTTGGGAGAGGTGGTAGTACTGGTGGCTAGACTGTTATGACGACGGGAGTGTGGAAGGGTGCGGGAAGTTGGAGGGAGTCAGGGGGATCCATGGAGGTACATACATATGTGTGCTGGATTTAGGGGGAAGTGAATATTATGGTGAAAGATGAAATATTGCCATGTCCTTTCTGTGCTAAATGCATCATCAGCTCCCATTCGACTATGTATGATTAATCTATTTGTATTTATGGGTTACCTGACCTGTTTCCAGCTTTGTCTGCCTGCCTGTAGGAGTAGGGAGTTGATGGTTATTTCCCCTCCCCCCGTATATTTGTTTACGATTCTTGAACTTGCGCATTGATTCTGTTCCCGATGAGGTTGACCATGTAGGGGGGAATAGGCTGCGAGGGAACTCTAATGTAGGGAATTACTCTTGACCCGGTCGGACCCATATCTGCCCCAAATCATCATCGTCATCATCGTCAGCAGCAGGAGCACCGGCTTTAAGATACAGTCAAGGCTCCGGCACGGTGGTCCCTGTGTCTTTGGCTTTACGTGCTAGTAATCCTGTTTGTTGTGTCGCCCCTGTGTGGAACTGTGGTAGCTTAAGTTTTGGAGTCCCCGTGGACCTGTAAAGGGCAGAGGGAGAGCGAGGGCACACACTGCTACGGTTCTTCTTGTTGTACAATGTGAGAGTAGGAGCGAGAGGAGCAAGGGTAGAAGGCAGTAGGGAGACCCGTGGTTTTAGGAGCGTCGTGTCGTCAGCACAGTTGTAGTCACAGAACGCAGTGGTAGTTAAGTGTGCGCCGGCGGGCGGAGGTTTCCCTGGAGCGGAAATGGGCAAAGGGCTCGCATACTTTTTTTTGTTTCTCGAGGTATATGTGTACAGCCTTTGATCTGAATGAGGGAGAAGTTGTGGCGTGAAAGCTGGGACTTTTACGGAACAACTTTGGTGGTGGTGGTGGGAAATTCAATGGCGGCTTCCTTGCTTGCTCTCTTTTGGCCCCTTTTTGAAAATTGCGTCTCTTGCTTAACGACGCCACTGACTTCTTCCATTGATACTACTGCCGCTCCTGTACCCTGTCGTAATCCTGGAGTTGGAGCCTTTTTTTTAGTATGTCTCTCTCAGCTGGGCGGACTAACCATGGAGTTGCTGCTTTTATCGTTATCATCGTTGTGAGATCTTCTCCGCTAAGATAAGGCTCTTCGTCGTAGAGGGAACCGTCAGTAACGAGTAACGGTTGCACATTCATTTGAGATGGGAAGTAGGAGTTGTGGCCTTCTATATATTACTCTATATAGATATATGCTTATAGATGTAGTATGAAAAGTTTTTACTAGCGGACTCCAGACTCCCCGTCGCCAGATGGGTGACTCATTTTTTTCTGCCTCTCTCTCTCTCTCTCTCTCTTTCTCTCTCCCTCACTCTCTTTCGCTAGAGTCTTGTTTTGATGATTCATTAGTGGATTGGTGCTAATTTTTTGGAACATTCCGCCAAGGGTAGGTGTGTGATTTAGTATGATAAACTCTGTTGTAGCCAACATTGTCCTTGATAGTGATTTAGTAGAAGGAATTTAATGGCTGTAGCTGTGCAGCACTGGAAGCACCACCAGCCTGCCTGCCTCCCTGCCTGCCTGACTCCGTGCCTGGGGGACATGGGAGGGAGTGCTCGGCTTTTTGTGGGTGTATATATGGAGGGGTGCACGGCGTGGCTATTTTATTATGCCATTGTATCCGTAAGTGTATGAGCATAGAGCGGCGTGGAAATTGTCGTTAAGTTTTGGCCTGGGTATGTGTGTAGTTGTGTGTACATGTATGTGTAGACACGTGTGGGTGGAGTGTGTAGTAGAGAGTCCGACCGATCTTGCAGGCAGGAAGGCATTCTGTCAGTCAGTCAGTCTGTCATGGAGGGTAAGTTTGAATTGCTCCTTCCGCCACACTGGTTATGATTATTAGCTCCGTTTAGAGCGAGAGGAGGCTAATGGTCCAGTGAATAACAGTAATACTAGTAATATGGCTAATAGCAATAATAGTAATAATAAAGTGGTTTGTGTTCTTTGGATTTATACGAGCGCATATCTCTACCTATCCTATAGAAATTCCTCCAAGATTTCCACTCTTCTTCTACATACATTATTCATCATCCTATAGTGGAAGGGAGAACTGGAGCTCGGATCATGTTGATGATGATGACGACAGCTATTTTATGTTGAGAAAGTTTTCACTATTGGCGGCGCGGTAATTTCACAGGGCATCTTGTATTTGTAATTTGGTTAGAAAAGAGTAGATTTGTATATGCATAGTCCGTGTATGGTTTTTTGAGTTGAGTAATGCAGATCGTTGAGTTGAGGAGGCTGCGGGTAAATCTTATTCTATTATTAATATTACATCGAACGTTTCGACAGAAAACTTGAGAAATCTCAGTTATCGACGGCTATCTAGAATGGACATGAAAGTTTTATTTTGAATGTACACAGTAGTTTTTGTGACTCATTATACTAGTAGACCCTAATCCTTTCCTATTTTGAGGGGAAGAGTAATTAAAATTGAATCATCCGTCTGGAGGATTCAAATCTAGGACTTTGGGTACGCCGCAGACGGAAAGGCGACGGTTTCGCGGTTATAGAAGAAACGAACGATATTTTAAATTTTTCCTGAAGCTTGAGATTTTAGTGGTGCCGCCGTGATTGGAGTCCGTCTTGTGTGACTCAACAGGAGATAATTTGTGATTTTTCATTTAAGAGGGAAGTTGTTGGTGTGTCTTTAGCTGTTAATAAAAGCCTGTTACTTGTTTCAACAGACTGAAATATGGATCAATAATTGCAAATTTTTGTCAAGTATATCGAGCGTATTGATCCTCTAAAAATCACAATAATTATCGATTATCGAGTTGTCGGATATTCACATTGCCAACCCT
>WJFA01000911.1:0-27231 GCA_009870155.1 Pseudobourletiella spinata | reverse complement strand
TCTTTGAGAATGCACAACTGTGTTTTTTTAAATTGGCTTGCAGCATACTCTCAAAAGCTTTTACATTTTCACATTAACAATTGTGTTATTTTTTATTTTATGCACCACTTCAATTTTCATGATTTATTTTCCTCCACAAAATATATTTCTGTCATATAAATCATTTCGGACTTCAATAAAAAATTGTCAAAAATCAAAATATAATGTATAACATTATTTTTAGCTTATGAATGCTTTAAATATTTTATTTTCAGTTCGAAAACCGACATTCACTCCAATTTTGAAAAGTTTCCTCACAAAAACAAATTGTCAAGAATTTTGGATACTTGGTTTTTCATAGTATTTGCCCAAAGATTGATTATTTAGGAGAATTTGAGTACAGTTGTAATTTTTCAGTTTAATCAATCATAAAACAACGGAAAAGTTGTTTCAGCTGGCTTGTGTGAAGTGAATTTTTTGAAAAACGGCAAAGGGCGGGGGTCCCTAGGTGAACTCACCATCCATTACTATGCGTTGGGTTCTGGCCACAGGTCCTCTGAATTACATTCCAAAGACCACCATTGCCGTATAATAATAGGCATAACAGATGTGCCAACGAATTTTTCATTGCCCCTTTTACCGTTGGGTGGGTGTCGAATGGCTACCATTGCCCCAGCTATAAGTTAAATGATTTTTCCGTATACATGATTACTCGGATTTGATTTTAGCTAAATATACTCAAGATCAACATTGGAGTGAGTGCATTAGTAAATTTGGTCACTGAAATGTTTCGGGCTCATAAACGGCTTCTCGGTTCTAAACGCAATAAATTAAACTGAAAATTCTATTGCAAATCTGAAGACAAAAAGTAATCGTTGGCTACTACGAAAAGTAACTGTCAGAAGTGACAGTGGTTTTAAATTTCAATGGTTTGCTCTGAGGCCAGGAGCGGGAATTTACGAAATTCTATGGTAAAGTCATTTAGTGGTAGTAAGGTGTTACTATCGATGACTTGAAACAGTTGAGGCAGCTGGATTCGTAAGGTATAGAATTGCGTAATAAAAAGCGTACAACACAACGTTAAAAGTGTCGGCTGATACCTTCAAAAATTCGGGGACTTGTGGAACCTATAGGTTTGCCAACAGATCCGATGTTCAGCTGTAACTGTACGTTTAGACACCCATAGGCAATAACTAGTGGGTAAACGGATTATTCGTGGAAGCAGTTGTAATTTTCAAAGTCCTTTTTTTGCGCAAAATTTAAGCGATTTTTGCGGCGGAATAATTAGGTGGGAGGGTACATTACTTTGGATAGGTCCTGCCGTCTTACGTGTAACCTTGTACCTGTAAGTCTCTCTGGATTCCAGTGAAGGGTAATAAATTTTACTATGATTTGCTTTTCTGTGTACCACAGGTGCAGCTGACATTGCTGTCGGTGGAGCTAAAACATGGAGGGCGTTGATTTTAGGGTTGGATCTGGAGTCACAAGTCTGAAGGAGTTTTACATTTATAATTCTAACTTTGGCGACGACTTTGACAATGTAAGACATACAAAGAATGGGTTTGTGAACAAAAGTCTAATGTGTATGACAAATGAATTGATATTTCTATTTTCACAGGAAATTGGGAAAGTCTTGTACTGTTTCCCATCGTCGACTAGTCAGGATAAACAATTGAAACAAGTGGGACTGTGTGAAGCAATAATCAAGTTCTCTGGGTAATTTTGACCACTCATGCATGTAGTGTGTCCGTGGACAGTGCAGTTTTACAAGGAAATACTAAGAAAGTCAAACTTATTTTCCATTGCAGGAATTTCAGCGGTAGCGCTTGCGAATCGCTGCACACGCAGAAGGCTCGTTATATATTTCTTCAACCAGAACCAGAATATTGGTTAATTTTGGTAAGTTTTCGAATTCGCAGTGTATGTTTTCTTATAATGTGCATTGACTTTTTTATACATATGTTTTTAGATGTTATCAATTCCATCTGTCATAAAGTCCAGCGCCGAAGGGATTCAAGTCACTGATTATCACAACGATGAAGTTCAGGACAGCGTTTTTCAGGCTTGCATGTCTTGCTTCTACCGTCAGTTTGTGCTACGAAACGGAAGACTGAGAACATACTATGACATTCATGGGATAGCGAGCCTGAAAACTATACTGCGGAAGTTCTTTGATAAAGTAAGGATTATTAATCCTTTAATTTTCCTTGAAAAGCTGTGGGACGAATCCAGAATGGTTATTGATTGTAATTTTTTCATATCTTCCAGACATTGAGTAAATGGGAACCAAACCATGTTGGAATTCGTGATGTTTTTTTTGGGTTACAATTTCTACCTTTAAGTAGAGAGATGTTCCTGAGACTTCAGTGTTTCGTAAACCATCTTGTGTTGACGTGGACATGTGTCAAGCATGTACTCGTACTTTGTGGGACGAAGTTGGTTTGGTGAGTCAAGTTACTTTGTCAGTCTGGTATCACATCTGCAAATTACTTACCTCTTCTCTTTGTTTCGTATCAGGAGTGGGGTTGGCCAGAGAGACGTCCAGGTCTTGTACGATTTCCTGGTGAATGAAGCTATAACGCCGCAGTTTCGCGAGGGGGGCGAGAGGGAGAGTTATAATGGAATAATTTTATCTTGTTTCTCACATCTCACATTACTGGATGTGAGTGTGGAAAATGGGTCCGTTAATGTAGATCAGGGTACGGATGAGGGGCATACATGCCACATTCTAATATACAAAGTCAAACAGTGCTATATCGCGACGATATTATACGATGGTACGCAATAATTTTTCTCTCTTGCACACTTCCTCTTATTTTTCTTTAATTAGTTTTCATATGAAATGAAAATGTTAATTGGAGCAATTTTTGTTTCAGATAAGTCCGATTCCGTTCGGGATTTCTGCAACAAGGTAGAAGAATACATGAAAAAAACATTCCATCCCGTTTCCAAGGATTTGGGAGAGGAGACTGGAAATCCACCGGAAGGCTTTAACAGTTTCCTCTCCACTCAACGCATAAGTTTAGGTGGAACTTTTGGCCTCGCCAATGCAATGCCAGCTATACCCACAGCCTTGATTGATACCTCTTCTAGCCAGAACTACAAATACCTGTATTTTAACTCCTTAAATTTGGAAGAGAAGGGTTCGCCGAAGATCCACCTCGGTCAGCTGGACGCGTATAAACTGTTGGCCGATCTTTGGGAAGACTTATCCTCGTAAGCAATGTTTTGAGTTCAAATTCCAATATGATGCTTACAGTATTGCTAAGATTCAGCTGTAGACAGATGAATACGGATGCCGTTTCAAGAGCTCTTCAAAGTTGATTAAATCCAGCTTAAGTCCTCATCCTGTTTACAATTGTAAACGATCGAGAGCAGGTGCACACTGGCACAGTTTTGTAAACCTGCGTTTTACTGGCTTTTCAGTATTTTCAGCAAATGCGTACAAAATGCCACTCCTGCAAATATTGCCCTAGTTCCAGGAATTGTAAAATTGATGGGTTATTTTCTTTTTAGGAATGAGGAACATGGAGAAGTGGTGGCCAAGATGGAATCAGATACCTGGATTAAAGCGAAAGTCTCCAACCGGCGACAGTGCTACGCTATCGTTAACCAGAGAAATGCAAATATTTTGGACATTGATGGTATGTTAACAATATAACTTTATTTCACACTTTCCGTTTACTTTGACGAGTTGTTCTAATGGTTCCAAAATGATTCCGTTGTTTTTATAGAAAAAACGAAGAAGCTAATGGATACGCATCTCAAAGATATATTCTTTCAGGACTAAGTACAAGTGTTATTTTCCTCAAGTTGTTATTTTCTTACCTAGTTTATATAACCTCATGTTTGCATTTTATTCATAGAAAACTAATCACAGGTGTAGTTCCCGAAATTCTAAATTCACAATAATGTTAGACTAACTCGAACAATTACGGACGATCGGATAGGACAACAAAGTCTCGAAAGTTTCTTATGATAAGTAAACCGTTAATTTCTATGCGAGTTTAAAAACTTCTAACACAATCTCCTGATGTTTTTACTGCGCTGAATCAAGCACGGATATGTGTAATCTTCAATGTAAGAGGTTCAAGTGTCAAATCCCAGCCTGGAATGGACTATCGTTGCACCTGGCACTTCTGATCCGTGTACAGTGTTCACACCCCATAGCTCCTTGCTTATTACAGCTGATGCTTTCCACAGAAATCCAGGGTATTTAACTCGAAAGAATTTCCAGCTCAGATTTGACATCCACGCCGTCCGAGCCGAGTGACTCGCAAAAACTGATGGCTTCCCGACGGAGACCGGTATCGAAGAGAAACCTCGCAAAGTCTAATCTTATTGCGAGTTTGACGTGGTCACTTACGGGAACTGGTAAATTATTTGCTTCACAGATTGTGAGTAAAATATAGGCAAGGTATCTCTTTCGTGCCCCGAAAAGAACCTCAACGGCCCTATCGAATTTTCGAATGAAGACGAACAAGGATGCAGCCTTGAGGATGTAGCGACAATTGTTGAGATACTGAGCGTACCTCGATAGGGTCTCGTTACCCTGAATATGAGCCGGCGGTTCGCTTAAGGTTGTCTTGCACAACAGAAGAGCCTTGTCCCAGTCATTTGTGGACTCTATGTACTTGCAAGCTTCGGAGTGTTTGTACAGCATGCACAAAAGTTCCAGACCTACACATGAGGACCAAGGAAGAATTGAGAAAAATTTGTCATAAGTCTAATGATACAATATAATATGTAAGTAGCCATTGAGAAACTAACCGTCCTCATTTTTTCCAGATGCAATCAAATTGGTTGCAATGATTTTGAGAACAGCCTTGGTAGCTTCGGGGATGTTATTACAGCCCACGCTGATAGCAGCCTTGAGTCCATTGGCAATGTAGTTTTTGGCATCCGAGGGCTCTGTATCCAGCAATATCTCCGCTGACTTTTCGTTCTCCCCGGCCAGAATGAGAGTCCTCGCTACGTCCTCCCTTTTCTTGGGATCAACTAACCAGACGCACTGAGCGATTCGGACCAAAATCTCCTTGTAACTCTTCCCGCTGCTAAATAGGTCTGGATCGACTAATGCACGGTCCGGATTGGCAACTGCATCTACAATAGTCCACAGCCTCACTTCATCGGGCTCAAAGTTTAATTTGGAAGCCAAGCTGCACAGCTCCGATGTCATCTTTTGGGAGTCATGAAGGAAGTCCAAGATGTATCGCACCTTTTCCCGATTCGTCCAAAAGTGAGGGTACTCAATCACGAGGCTACTATCCTTCCTAATTGTAGGGTACCAATCACCCGCGGACGCACTGGCCGTGTTTAGAGGAAGAAACTTGAGCCCACCGGAATTTTTTACGAGGACTGCGAGCAGGTCATTATGAACGAGGGCGATATCCGTTGATTTCAGTTTGTTGGAATGGAGCAGGCGGAGCTTCTGAACTGTGTTCAAGTCCCACAATTCCAACTGGTCACTGAACTGGGCAACAAAGTAATCTCCGAATTCGAGAATTTTGAACAACGGCCCTCGACCCAGAGCAACGCCCGGGGAAGCCGTTTTCTTGTCCGTGTTGTATCTAACTAAAGTTCCGCTGGAGTCACCGCGATACACCAGGTTGCCGCGAGTGAAGAGTGCCACGGGGATACCACCCATATTTCCAGTGTCCAATGTCGCGCATGTGGCATTAGAGAAACGGTTGCCGTCCACACGGAGGGTGAACAAAAAAGTGCCCAAGTCCGTCATGTAATAATGTTTCCTCCCTAGAAAAGTATGGTTATAAGATAGTCATTTGTAAAATTCTTAGCAATTGATATTGTGGGTAAAAGCTGAATTATTTATTTTTTACTGAGTTGTCATCTCACTTGGAATTTTCGATTGGCGTTCGCCACTGGACGCAAGTCATCGGAGGCATTTTACTTGGCAACACTTTGATCAGCTGACGCCTATTGGAGATCCCACAATTCCGAAGGAGCAGTTGCATTCTATAAATAAAAAGTAATACCAACCATTAGATTCTGGTCCTCGGAAATCAATAGGTGATCCAAATGGTATGAATTCAACTACATGCTCACCTTATACACAATTATGAAATACTGACCCAGGGGAGACACACGAACTGCACCGATGTGACTAGGTTCGTCCTGTTTAAGAACTTTCGTCGATCCGCACGCCAGCTCCGTCAAGCATAATTCGCATTTGGGATTTGCGGAAAAACTCAAATTTGTCCACGTTAATATTTCTAATTCTGAAACAACTTCAACGCCGCTCACTGGAGAATTAGAATGCACAGCTAACTTCTTGACCAATTTGGGAATTTTCCCTGCGTTCCTGTTCACCGGGCTACTGTCTCCGCAACGTATTATGAGCGCGTAGCCGGTCGTGGTTCCACCGACCAAGACACCTGGCTTCAAGGACTTAAGACAGCTGATCTGTCCAAAAGAACAAGTAATTCGGCGTAATTTGATCTTCAGGTTATAGCCCCCATGCTCAATGCTGGATTCCGGCGAGTCCAGTATCCCCTTAACTAGCGAAAGTATCATGTTTGGAGGGTTTTCTTTTTCGGAGTGGCACTCAACTTGCGGATCCGGCGGGACGACGTTGCCGGGGACGATTTCAAATGGTCCTGGAGTAACCGGAGTTGGAAGTAGTTTCGGCGGTCTTCCGGATCTCTTACTTACTATCTTCTTCGAACTAGCTGCACAGAGTAGATAGCTAATGAAACGGCCGTCGGACAGGTACATGAGCAACCTGTTCTCATTTCCTGAAGGGTCCAGGGCACCACCCAGCACCTCAGATTTTTTGGAGCTCAATCTCGGATTTTCACTAACGCAGAGCTGATCCAAGGTGACGTTGATGTTGTGACTGTGGCTAAGGTTATTGATAGTATACTTGCGAAGGAACAGCGTCCCGTTTTCGTGGAGCGTGAACAAACAAGGCCGACGTTTGCAGGGGATGAGGGATATAATATTGGAAGCGGCTCTCTCCAAGGAAAATACGCTTAAAACGACGGAGAAATGGGTATTAATTAAATAAATATCCCGGCTGGTCCAAACTACCAAGTGATCCTTGATACTATGAAGGTATTCCAGCGTTCCGAATCTCACGATGACTTGATTCATTGGATTTTCGGGGCCGACGATAATGTCTGAAACTAACTTCCGTATGCTGGAGGATGAGCTGGAAGATCGTTTCCCGATCGATGACAATAGAGGCTGCGTCGTTGCAGCCACGTCTGTGTAACTGGGATTAGGTTGACCCAGGGGTGAACCATTGGTTGGATTCAGTCCTACTTTGAGGACGATATTTGCTGTGATATATATCTTATCACCCTTGTGAGGGTCAAAACTCCCAATCGAAATGAATCCTTCTCCCAGAAGTGCGAGGGATGTGCTCATACCCGAAGAGAAAGGATCAATGTCGAAGGAGGTGAGGTCACTTCCTTGGGATTCGAAAATTTGAAAATTTTGTAGCTGGTGGTGATTCAAGACGTCGTAGATGACGAGCAGATTACTCGAGTACAGGAGGTAAACCTTATTTCGTTTCCATGCATCCGGACCGTCACACCATTTCAAGTCCAGGAGCTGTTTCCCATCCGGGTGATTGAATGTGGACAAAACCTGGGATTTTTCTACATCCCAAATGGAGATATTATTCAGCGTGTCCGAGGACAGAAGATCCGCATGGTATTTGCTTTGTTTCCCATCCGTAATCTGTCGAGCATAGGGATTCCACACGACCTACAGAAACGCAAATCTCTTCATAAGGTTTACTGGCTGAAACTATAGATTACATTTGTACACAAGAATCCACTACTTTACCCTGTTAATGGAGGATTTATGTTCAGTACTGATGACCTGAACGGGACTTAAAGTCTCGGCGTCAACGATTAAAATATCTGTTCCACTCCCCACTGCGGCTAGTCCATTTGAACTCCTGGATTTCAATGGAAAATTTGTCATCCAAAAGCTATATACTTTATGATAATTAAACTTTTGAAGTCTTCAAGTCTGTCTTACCAAGCCAGAGCTCCTCGGTTTCGTATTGTCGGCAGTCCCGAGACATTGAGTGGAATCTCCATTTCGGACAGCATAACTTGACTCCTCAACACCCTTCGGCTCTGATTAAAAATACATTTAATGACATTAGGCTCATCCATATGACTTTAGAAATTCATTTCAAGAACTATCAACAAGAATTTTAAGCATTCTACGATGTAAAAGTACTTCTATTACACCAAGAACCAGACAGCTAATTTAAATAGATTTGAAATGGAATCTGCGGATGACAGAAAATCGCGAAATGTGTGACACTGTATTTAAGACGCTTGGTAATCAAATCACACCGAATATATCTGAATTTCACGCCCGAACACTGACGAGCTAACTGCGGGAAGAGTGCGGATATATCGGTGAAAGTGAGAATGGCATCCCTAGTGGAATCAACCGCAGAGTCCAAAGATTATCTGGCATGCAAATATATCCGCATACGTATATATACACAACGGAAACAGGCTAATTTGTCAACCTAAATTTGGCGTCCTGTCCGACGTATCCTCCAGGCAAACCTCATTGACATTTCACATTACATATTTTTTGCCTTCCTTATTTTCAAGAACATAGATGATATGCAAGCGAACGGTCATAAGATAAACTTATTCGAACGAGTCAAACAACGTTAGTTGCCGATTTAAAAAACGCTTAATGTGACTTCATAAGTTTTGTTGTGATTCGTCAGACTGGCAAACCCTGTTTGGGTTGTTGAGACAGTGGCAATAATGACTGCACATATGCTACCACCTGCAGCATGTAGTTGGGCCTATCTGAATTAAACTAAAGTGCCATTCTGTCTAAGACCGTTAGCACCAATTGACAACATTCGGCTCAAAACTACACTCCTTTTTTTACAAATTAAATGCCCACAGAACAAACCACTATCACGTGCCTCATTTTCTGAGCAAGGAAAGAGATGAGCCTTTTTAACGTGTATACCCTCTGACGGAACGGAACTAAAAACTGTGCGGGAGCTTCAAATTATTGAGGAAATTGCAGCTATAAAAACTGTATTCTTGGACTCAACAAGAGTCACGTGACTTTCAGCGGGAAAAGATCCAATTTCTACGTTGTAAAAGGTGAAAATAAAAGCAATATCGTTTTACGTACACGGGAGGCGTTTTACCCGACACATGTCACATGTGCCTTTTTTAACGGGGAAACGTGTTTAATTTATCAATCCACAGTTTTCAGGACTGTGTTTTTAGCGGGAGGGGAATCGTTTTCTTGACACTATTTCGTTGCAGAAATGAGATAAGCCGTCTCGGCTACAGACCGAGAATGTGAGTTGGGTTGGAACGAAATGTTGTTGGTAATAATTCTGATCGATTTTATTCACATAAACTTTCCATCCCGAACTGTTTCGTATCAGTCGTTCTCCAATTTTTGTCCACTGAACATATTTTCACGAGTTTCAACGGATAGACAGTTTTTGCTATTGAAATATGCGGAATCCCACGGGAATTAGAGCTGACCTGAATTTCTTTATTTCTCATTTCAGGTGGATATGGAGAGTGGCAAAAATTGTAAAAGCCCTATAAAAAGACATCGAAACTCGAAGGATCGAGAGAGCAGCGTACCGAAGGAGAAAATGAAGAAGGGCCAGGGTATTAGAGCGGAGACCACACGAATGAATCATGTGGAAAACACGAATACAAACAAAAGTGATGATTCCAGGAAGATGTAAGTTTTGTATGTAGATTTGGTGGGTTGTGAGTGTATGGATTTTTTAAAATTTATTTGATAAGAATAATATGTTTATCTTCCAGATTACTCACTTACCCGCCCAATTCCAGTATATGTGTCGTCTCCTTGTTGGCTCGAGATATTGAGACGCTGAATCCACGTCAACTTCTTAATGACCAAGTGGTGGACTTTTGGATGCAATATTTATATCGGGAAAAGTTGACGGCGAGCCAGCAGTCTCGAACCCACGTCTTCTCGTCGTACTTTTTCCCTTCCTTACAGATGAGTGCTGCATCTAATCGAAGCCAGCATCAAGCGTCCATGTTGAGGAATTGGATGAAGAATGTGAACATTTTTACCAAGGATTTTCTATTTGTTCCCATATCTTTGCGGTAAGCGGAGGCAAAGCAAAGTTTGCTGGCGGGGGTCTGTTCTAATGTTTAGTGAAAGTATTAATTTACATATTTTTTTACCATGTGCAGAGCCCACTGGTTTCTAGCTGTTATATGCTTTCCCTACTTGAATCTCAGTGATGAAAATTTGGCCAGTCTTCACATGGGATCCACAAGTCGTATTACTAGTAGTCGTGAAGTGGAAGAAGATACTGGAAGAGATAGTTATGACGGCATCGTTAAAAAACCTTGCATTTTAATCTTCGACTCGATGAAAAAGTACACGAGGGAACACACGTTAGTATTTCGAACCCTCTGGACTTTCTTAACAACCGAGTACAGGGTAAGCGAAATGGACGTATTTCACTGCTCGGTTACGATGGTGTTTTCCATCAATCGAACGAAAATTACTCATAGCCTTCTACTTCAATTATCCGTGTCTGTAACAGTTGAGGTCCCTTAGTAGACCGGGGCTGTATCGTCAGGAAGTGTATGGTCCCATCAGAGGGAATGCGGTAGATGTTTTTGACGTAGCTAGATGTTTGGTTTGGAGATAAAGAATAATTGCAAACCGACTCCCATCGACTCAAATTCTGCACACTCCCTAAAAGTTAAATATTCGGAGGCTTTTTGAACTAAATTATACCCACGTAATTTTGAAGTGCCATAACTTGTTTATTTTTGTGTATATTCAAATCAGAAAACTTGCATCAATTTCTAAAAAACCTCGCTGTTGATTTTGTGCGTTCGATCGATGCAATAAGCTATTTAATAATCCTCTACTATCAAATCGCGTGTCAGTAAATGATTTACTATGAACATCTTTGCTATATTGTTCTTTTCAGCGTCAGATGGATTCCAGTGTGCTGAACTTTACTGCTGCAACAATGCCAGCGTGTGTTGTAGAGGTGCCTCAACAGACGAACAAATGCGACTGTGGATTATTCGTTTTCAAATATTTTGAGACATTTTTTTCATCGCCTTTACCATCTTTTGAATTTCCTATTCCATCAATGAAAAAATGGTTTAGTCGCAAGGAACTCGCAAGCAGTAGGGAAAACATATACGCAAGGATCCTCATTCTAACCCAGACATATTATCCAGACAGCCTACCTTTCGTACCAACGTTAGTGTATTGTGACAAAATGATGTCAGATGATGAAAGCTCAGAGTCCTATGGTTGTTCTTAACTTGTGCACTTGAACATAATTTTGTAGCTAGTTTTTGTAATAATTTAATCGATTTTCGCTTAATTAGAAAAATCATTTGTAGTATCGATGAAGCTGCATTGTTTTAAGTTAAGGTGCTCGAAGTCACGTGTACAATGCGAAGTATTCGTGTGCTCCAGTTTTTCTTCAACAGTTTGCAGTTCTAACAGATTTTTCGAAGGGTTTTTTACGTTGTAATCGAGAAGCTAAGTTTTTCCTTTGTGAAACAGTCACAATGTACATGTGTACAATATTTATGTTGTGAGCTCTCTCCTCGTTTACCTTGGTGAATGACAAACGGTCCAACTAAGGAAAACTTGAGGGTTGCAAGTTTCGATTTTAGAGGAATAGTTAGGAAAATGGACCCGTTAGTATGGCCGTTCCATCCAGCAAGTGTCAAACAGCGTTCCCTGTTCTTTTCAGTTTACGTGAACCTTGTGATGAAGTGGGAGATCGGGACGTATTTGACGATTAGGTGTAAACCTTATGAATCCAGTGTTGTCACGTATGTGGGTTGTCTGTGGACGCGGGATTCCTCATGAATGATTTAAAATATACCTTTCAGTAATGTATTCGCAAGAACGTTATTGACTTTAGAAATTGCAGGTTTTCATCCGAAAGAGCAAGTGTGTTACGATTGGAGCTCAAGTGTAGGGACGTGATATTATGTGTGCATCAGATGAGCCGTATTTTCCATATACCGCAGAATACTGTCAGACTCAAATTTAGCTTCGCCGTTGATTCACCTTTACGTATGAAGTAGTGGTTGAAGCAGGGCTGGAGTGATAATTCCTGAGGAAGTTCGTAATTACAGTAAGGATTGTCCATATATGTACTTGTTGAATTCAAGGCGCGGCAGCGCAGATGTTGCAGCACCTAATGTGCCATCTATATACGGTGTGCACAGTAGTTAGGAATTATGGATGTTACATCACTTTGAAATTCATCGAAACAGACATGAACATGGCATTCGTGACAATGACAAGTGGTTAATAGTACCCGAGACGCGGCTGAGCAGAACTATTTTGCCTTTAGTTTCTCACTCGAAGCCGTATTGATTGAATATCTTAGCGTAGCCGAATTTTAATTATACGTTGCCTACAGTACAAAGTAATCATCCTTGCTGGCAGTGCGGTGGCGAGAATCGGGTAGGGTCACCCCGCCATATGTGTCTAGTACACAATATGACCTTATACCGTAGAAACTCGATATGATATACCTCTCGTTATAGAGGCCGTTTTGGTCGCATTGAAAGAACGTCCGTGGAGCAAACGTTCAATGGTCAGGTGTATGTGGATTGCGGTATTGCGAGTGCCGCGCTCCAGAAAATACTGTCTGCATCAGTGGATACCCTCATTAAATGAAGTTGTAGCGTGGTTGCTCCATTATAGCTAAATATTTTCATTGTGTATCCGTGTGTACTTTACGATTGACTGGTGGAAAGTGGTTAAATTGTAAAGCCGAAGTAGTTCCACATCCCCTTTATCTTAGTTTAAATTGGGAAGACCCGATTAACTCAGAAGAAATCAGCGATAATGAAACATGTATTTATTGTTCAAGCGGTACTGATGTACTAACGTCGATTCTTTTTCTGAAATCAAGTTAGAGTAACAGATTTTGCACTCACGGAGAGCTCCAGAAAAAAAATGTTTTAATAAATTAAGCGTCGATCGGGAGCGTATTTTCAACTCTAGTATTATTTGTTACAATTATTATTGTATCGTTCATAAGTCCAGCACTGCGGAACGTAGACAACTCATTCATTCAGATACAGAGTCAGTGAAGAGGCTCCGTTAATCCAATTTAATATCGTGGTTGCTTATTGATGACAGTTAGTGGCAAGACAATGGGTGAAAAATAGTTTCCCTATCCATAGCCTGGATTAGTCGTAGTTGCAGGCAAGTTGACAATGACAATGCTCCTCCTGAAACAATGAATGAGGCACACGCGCAAATGTTTAATACAAATGAGTATTTTATTCTGGGACATGACAACATGAGGATAAAGTTCTGCGACATTTTTAAAATATAAAATTCATTTCTCTCACACACATACACACACATTCTCATCAACTTGATTGACTACGTGCTGAGAACATAAAGTTTATAATATCGTGAAAGAAGAAATATACAAGTATTGACTCCTTGATACGAGAAAGCGAGTTGGAAAGTGGGAAACCTGGATGTTCTCGAGTGCATGTACTTCGGGATTCGTGCATTCGCACAGAAGCCACTTCTTTTACACATAAACCGTACTTCTACCGGTCAACGGTGTGACACTGAAAACCTCCTCACTATATCGCATTCATACGTTAGACTCCTTGCCCTAGAAGCCATTACGATTGACCTTACTTAGCACGTGCGACATGAGAGAGTATACATAGAAAACGATGACTACTTTTATAATATCATATCATATTGAAGCTGGTACACATACCCTTGTCCCCAGAGAAGGCCAAGAAGTAGGAAAAGAACACTGACTGAGGGAATGAGTTCACAGGGGAGGCAATGTTGAAATCCTTCAATACATATCAGCGGAGGGGTAATCGGAGTTGGAAACCGTGTGTGTAATGTGCGCGTGCTGTGTTCATGTGAGTGTAAAAATCTTGACACAGCTGCTGCTGCTGCTGCTACCGCTTCAGCCTCTTTCATTCGGATGAGAGGCATTTTTCGGGATTACCATGTCGGATATTATTATTCTTTCAGCATAGGCCTCACTGTGTGCATGAGTCAGCGTGAAAGCTATAGCAAGCTGTTGGATCTTCTTCAACTCATCTCTCCCCTCGCCCGTAGTTCAATTGTCGTGATCGTATTAGAGAAGCATAGGTGGATTCATGCCGACGAAATTATTATTATTGGTTCCGTTCCGTCCCGCACACACACACACACATACCCACTCACACACATACACACGCATACACGCACACACAGATTGAACATGGGAAGGTTAAGAGATCCATCTTGCGATCCTCGTAAATCGTTCTCCACTTTCCAATATATATTGCGGATCCGGGGAGGCATAAATAATATCTCTCCTCCTCATTCACATTCCCTTCGGCCTCCTATATGTCTGTAGTCAAATGGAGCTCATGCAGCTCTCTTGCTTGTTAGAACGATTAGGCGAAAGTTATGGGGCTCATCCTGTTGCTCCGCGTCCGTGAAGCCCGTGTCCGTGACTCATTTTATTCCGAGACAAAGCCCAGAACAGATCCGGACCGGGGAGCCTGACTGGCAACACAGATTGTGGCGGCTAGCGGCGGGAGTTTGGAGGAAATCAAAATCATTACTGATTATCGGGTAGACCTTCTGGTCATGGATTAGAACATGCATAGTGATCAGTGGGGCATATAGTTACTGGTTGCAGGATACGCGCGGATGTACTCGATCTATCTTGTTAACAATACAATTAAAACAACTCAAATTGAACAATGTCATAGCTTGAAGCTGAGTGAGTCTTTGGAATAATATCTCTTGGATTGTGATCATGAAAATCCTCAGACCCACTTAGAAATTTGAGATGCAAAACCGTTGTGGCAAGTGTTTTATGAGGGCATAAATTGCGGCGTCAAAGCTGTCCGCAGACACATATGCACTGGCATATACACAGAAATAAGTTACAGCTCGTTCCAGAGCTCTTGGCAATTGTCATATTGCCCATCGAGTCACAAATTCATGACAAAATATTGCAATGCTCGGAACAACAGTAGTGGTCAGATTCTCCGCTGATCCCAGTTTTTCATTCCATACACAAACGTATAGCTTTTGCAGTGAGATTTTGAACAAAGCTATAACTTATCCCTCTGTGTCCCTCCGCTTTGATGTCCTGTGGATGAATTTGAAACTGTCACTTAGGCTCATATTAAACTGCTCCAAAAAATGGACTGTCCAAATATTGCGTATACAGTTTTTTTTACCAATTTTGTACCCACCCTCTGTGTACAAGTCGTCGTTTTTTCATGCGTATACAAGATTTGTTGGTGGCAAAAATCCCTCAGTTTTATGGAAACAAATTTTTTTTAATTTTCTAGAATTTCATTCAATTTTCTTTGCTAATTTTCCAGAATTTCACGATAAAGATTTATCCGTGGGAATTAAAATTGAATTTTTTAGACTTGGTCCAAGGTGCCCCTTGGGAAAACTTCGTGAAAAAGTGTTTGCTCAGTCAAGGCTGTAGCCCTTAGCAAACAGTTTTCAATGAACAGAGAAGGGCTTTGATAACAAATCCACCGTCATCTTGTATTTGATTGTTCCGATATCATTATTTTGAAAAATTATGTACCCCAACCCTATAACTAATTTCCCGCTCGAAATATTTTGTGGCAAAATTTGCTAAAGGTTTTCTGAGCTTGATATAACATTTAATGCTATTAATGCTTTCCGAAAAATACGATTTTAAGGAATTCATGGGTCCAGTTCCCGATTTTCAAATGTCTACAATCACTTCTGGTTTGCGTGCTCACCGGTTTCTTTACACTGGGGTACGCCATTTTCCTGATTGCATGTCTCGTACATGGGGAACATAATAATCTAAAGTAAAATTATTTTTCATGCATATATACACTAGTCCCCAAGTACCTCCCACTGGTGTACACCCGCTATTGCAAGTCCCACTCCCTCCACCCCCTCATGTGTATACGCAATACCCGGGCAGCCCCTTACTAATGTGGCTACGGTATGTAGGAAATCCACACAGATTTGAGCAGATGATGATGTGATGTTTTTTGCAAGCTCTGTGGTCACATTCACATGTGACATATTAACAACCGATTCAATCCGATTGCGAACCACAAAAATTTACTGTATTCCGAAGCGTATGCAGATACGTTATTTGGATTTCTGATATTATCGATGCTTTATAGTTTGGGTTATACTACTAATTCAAGGAGCATCATACTCGTATGCGTAATATGTATGTACCTATTGTTGAGAAATTAATGTTGAAAAACTGACCAGTATATAGCAATAGCAGTGGACATTAAGTTATTCTCAGTGAGTACTTACTGATGGCCCCAATGAATTCATAGCACATTAGTTTAATGCGTATTTGTAACTTTCATTTTACACCTGTCATGTGTAGGATTTTTTGGTCAAGGGTTCGCTTATGAGTGATTTGTGATTTCATAATGTTTTGACCTCGTGTGAACATGAACTAATTCCGCACTTTGAATGTTTGCATGTGAAGTACCAGAATGTTCTGCATGAGAGGTCTCTCATGAAGTTCTTTTTGATATCGGAAATACCTCGACTCGGATAAATAGCATAGTTTCTCAGCACCGGCTTTTTACTGCAGCATCCGAGTCGGCTCACGTTTTCGTGGCATTTTACAATTAGTTGCATTTTAAAAAAAGTTTTTCATTTTAATAATTCAAACCCGTGAGGTGCGGTCATTTAAATGTCTCAATTTTCCTCCTTTGTATGCTCTCTCCAAAGAATTTTCGATAATTTTAACAACCTTCCGTCGTCACAAAACCTGTTTGAAGCGATTCAAGGGTGCCAATCATGCCGGAGTGAAAAGCTACCATCAGTTACTTAACCCCGGAATGAATAGTAGTAAGGGAACATGGTTATACTCGGAACCTCTCGTGCAGGCAATCGTTTTGACATACACCAACGCAATTTGTTTACTATAAAAAAATGCAGAAGCTTTTTGATTAGGCCGTGTCTCGTCTTGGTCGAATGATTCCGAGACATAATCACCCTGAAAATGCCTTGGGTTCGTCGGAAATTATAAAAACTATTACAGAGATGTGAGGTCGTCAGCAATTATTGACACCCGACGCAGATGAGGATTGGGCCTGACATGAACACAGGGTCGAAGGATGGTTGGGATCAAATTGCTTTTGACTGTTTATAACTCTGGAACTGGTCTCATGCTGTTGCATACGTATGCCTAAAAATCTCCTTCCATGGTTTAGCGGATTATCACCTTCTTCCTTCGGAATAAACGCGAAACTGACTATACCTGCTCTACACGGTGTTTATAATCAACTTTCCGGTTTGAGCTCATGTCAAACTCTTACCTTCCAGATCCCCTGTTTGTCACTAAATGTAACCGGGTACGTGGGCTCATAGCGTGTTGAAAAACAGTTTCTGGATCCTCCAATGCGTAACATAGAATGTCAAGTCACAGGATTAAATAATCCTAGATTTCCCCGTCACTCCTACTGGCTTTTTGTATGTAGTTTCAGACTGTCTCAAACCATGGGGTGAATGTCTATGCGTTTCTGCTGACGTCCCTGAGAGTTGTTGGGAAATACCTCGAGACTTGGAACCTGAAAGAATGAGAGAAAACGTCTTTTTTTTTATCCAGTTTGTCTCAAGTATTTCTTAAAAATTAAATATATCATCCAATTAAATATTGATCCAATTAACTAATAACTGTACCTAAGTAATTTTCTGCCCTTCGCTTAACAAGGACTACGAACCTTGCGGCAAAATTTCTGAAGAACTCACAGCGGATAACCCGTCCCCTCCACCGCCTGAAATGGATTCGGAGCGACCGATTTCGCAAAGAGTGTTGACACGCGTGCGGAGACAAATGGAAATAAAAAAAAGTGGACTGAGAAATGTTCATGTGCTTCTTATTCTGCTTGGCTACGGGGCTCTTGATCACGACAGTGAAGGTACACAAATGATGGCTCTCTCTCTCTCTCTCCCTACACTTGGTCAACTTGAATCAGCGGAATGGAAGGATCCTGCATGTTGAT
Source organism: Pseudobourletiella spinata (assembly GCA_009870155.1). Lineage (NCBI taxonomy): Eukaryota > Metazoa > Arthropoda > Collembola > Symphypleona > Bourletiellidae > Pseudobourletiella > Pseudobourletiella spinata. The sequence goes on along the minus strand of WJFA01000911.1, from coordinate 9,217 downwards.
ATGAATTCCCCTATTTCCAGCGTGAGTGAGTCCTGCCCAAGGGCCTGAAGAGTTTGACTTGTGACGCCCCCGAATATGTTTCACACCCCCATCAGCTCCTCTATCCCTGTCCGTCGTCATCTCCGGGGTGGATGGGAGGGCGGAGCCAGACTCGCCCATGTAGCTTCCGGATGGATTATTTTTTGAATTGAGGAGTGGACGACTGGTGGCGGGCTTGGGATGACAGGTCTGGGCACGGCGGAGTCCGTAAGAAGAACCACTTCCCAACCCAGTCACACTGTGGTGTTGGTAGCCGTCACGCGGAGGGGATGATGGAGAGACTTCCATGCGGAGTGAGACAGCTCGGGACAGCCTGGGTCCATCCATGCAGTGTCTTATCGGAGCACAACATTTTGGTTGCCCACGTCCCGCATCATGTCATCATCCATCGAGAGTACCACCGGTAGAAGGAAGACAGAAAATCAGACATCTTAGTATATTGTTTGTAGGACCACCGATCCTCAATCATCATCATCCCTTCCGTATCATTAAACCCACAATCATCGCTCAATGGTTAAGCATACCCGATGGTCGTGTTCATGGTGTCCATCTCGTAGGCCTGTGTGGGTTCGCAGAGGCCGCCACGACCGCCGCCCCGGCCCGGCCGTCGTCTCCAGCAGAATATGAAGGCGCAAAAGTATTTCCTGTACTTGTCACTCAGCGCCGTGTACAGGAGGAAGTTACAGGCGGCGTTGAGGGCGACGAGGAGGTTGAAGATGTTACCAAAGGCCCGCAGGAGGGCCCCCTCATTCGGAGTCTCATCCGGCTCCAGGGAGACATAAATGAGAACCAGGGCCGTCGGGAGCTGACAAATGAGGAAGACGATGACGACGCCGATGAGGGTAATTGTGATCCGATTCTCCTGCCGCATCGTTTGCATTTGGCGAACCGTGGAACTCTTCTGGTTCTGCGTCATCGTTTTCCGTATGATCCGCGACTTCCGCACCGCTTGGATGAGGATAAAGTTGAGTATTCCCAGGATCACCACGGGGAGGAGAATGAAGGAAATTGAGGTGAACCAGTAGAAGACTGTCCGGTACGTTTCGTTCATCCCGAAATCACTGTAGTCTATCCCGTATACCTGCAAAGATCCATTTCCGTTCCTCAAACTCGTCCTCACTTAAAGGACTTTGCTGGAGGAACTGGGTATAGCTCTCCCGCTTCTGATTTACTCAATTGTTGATTGTGTGTGTGTGTGTGTGTGTGTGTGTGTATGTATGTGTGTGTGTGTGTGTATGTATGTGTGTGTGAGTGTGTGGGTGTCAGTGTCTGTGTGTGTGTGCTGGTAAAGGTAAGATGGAAAACTGTTAAGTTGCCCCCTTCACCCCTTGGGATTTCTCATGCAAAGTTTGTTGGCGTCCAAACCTTTGTGCACTTGAGTGCGCCTATGCCTAATGCCCAGCCAGAAGTTTTCCATTATCCACACAAATTCCAGCACACTCCATACTGCCACGCCGGAGTGAACTAAAATGTGCTGAGGAGCTAGCTGTCCATCCTTGGGAGGAGGAGGAGGACGAGGAAAAACTTTTGGGGAAATCAGGAAAACTGATCCTCTTATTAACTCGTCCAATCTGGCGTTAACCCGCTTAGCAGACAACCCGACCACCACCAAGGTATAGTTTGATTCTGTACGAGAGTCCCTTTCTCCACAACTTTTATTGCTACAACCGCCCGGCCCTGCTGCCACTATTGGCAACAAAGGGAGCATCACCATAGGTGCATCCACCAGTCCTCTCCGTCCTATTCACCATACGTGTTTATATTTCTACACATATGTATATATATATATATGTGTGTGTAGTCCCTCATCTTCACCTTCATCCAAACTTTTGCATCAGCCCACTCTTCTTAAGATCCAAACTGCGGCCAAGCCGGTCTCACATACACAAAACATTCATCCGAACAACATCCCCAAACGTCTTGTTCACATTTCCCAACTCCTTTCAACCTCATCTCTTATACTTGTTCCCCCCACGCTCTGACGGGATTCCTCTCACTCTCTCTCTCTCTCTCTCTTTGCTCTCCATCCCCGTCTATTTTTCATTGAGTATACAGAAAAGGATGAATACTCGGCCCATTTCCTCCGTATATTCCTACCAGTCCACTGGGTTGCCCCGGAGGTGGGGGGGGGGGCTACAAAGTAAAAGTATACCATGTACTTAAGCTCCAGACTGTTCCGAGCATCGCTATATAACTGCCTTCTTTTGAGTCATTTCACTAAAGTGTCCTCATACGGCGGGATTTTAAAAGAACCACCCACCCAATGAAATCCCGCCTTAATATCTACTCCATAGTCCTCCTTTGAATTGAATGTCCGCCTTTCGTATGCACTTGTGTAGTTTGTAGTTGAGGTGGAACGAGACCCCAAAGGAGCCGGGGGTCGTGTTGCTGTGAGCCTGGGAAAAATAGTTAGTTGTACTATATTACATTCTCCCTTTTAGGATTTACTCGTGTAAATCCAGCAAAGGCCAAAGATTCTTAGATCGCTACGGTTCATTGCAGCAGTGGGTAACCAGTGTGCTGGTGGTGGGCGGAGGACGTGGATTATTAGTCTAAAATGGAGGAGGCCTTAGAATCCTCACCATCAAAGACTTGACTACATGCGCATGCATATGGAGAGTGGGTCCTACTCGGAGCTTGCAAGTGTGCAGTTTGAACAGGGCGTCCGAATGGCTGTTCCCCGTACACGTCCTCACAGTCCTCATCAAGCATTGAAAATCGGCTGGATAAAAAGACCATTTGTACAATGTGTACATTTAAGTCCTACGTGTACACACGGATCATCCCTCCAATCCCATCTCGAATCTGAGCGAAGCGGAACAATTGGTTTATTATTATAAAATGCTGCACTATTCCTTCGGAGGCCCGAGTACACACAGTCCTTTGTAAATCAGGCGGAGAGAGCTGTGCTGTGAGGCACTCTTCTGTCTCCGTCCAACTCCCTCTCCCTTTGCCATGACCTCCTCAGAAATTTCTCATTCTTCCCGTAGATTTGTACCCGCTATCTTTTCCGCGCAAACTGAATTACGGTACTGAGTGTGTGCGTGAGAGATGGAGAGACACTGGGAGTGGGAATATTTTTTTTTTGTCACAGGACGACAACGGCAGCGACACTGGGAGTAAGTGGTGCAGTAACTCCGCCATCATCTCATCCTGTTGAAAAATCCGAACCGCTCTCCCGCGGGGCCCTTCCCCTCATGCTCCTCTTTATGGAGAATTCATTAAAAACTTTGTTTGTAGATCGCCAATTTCAATGGAAAAAAGCTCCGTTGCTCCAGCTCATTCCCATGTTGTACACGAGCTACCATACTGCGGAGCGGGGTCGTGAGCAACTTTTTTTTTCTTCGTCAGTGTTATTACGCGCCGGAGGAACTGAACTGACTTGTTCCAATCCTCAATAATGTTGCCTCTTAACGGTCTGCATGGTTACTACTACTACTACTACTACTATATATAGTAGTAGTAGTACTGTCTAGGATGCGCGTATGTGTGCCACAGTGAGGATCCCAAAAACGACTATATGCCAGAATGAAGACAGCGATGACGATGGGGCCCATGACGTGGCTTCTAATGTCCCGATGGCGGTCGTAAATAATATGCACTTTCATTCCCCGGTCCCATGACGGTTCGACCATGTGTGAGTAATGGATTTGAACGGCTGGCAACTCGGACCGCATTGCGTTCCAGCCTCTGTGCATGCAGAGTATAGTCAGGATGCGGGGAGTGGGAGAGGGTCATGGGCCAGTATATGCATACATATATATATATATATATATGAGCAGAGGAAGGATGAGCATGTAGGTATAGAGGGTGCAAGTTAAAATTGTTACTCCAAAGGCATTATACGTGCCTTGAGTCGGGCTTCCGGGAACGGGGTTGGGAAAAGTTCCCTCCTGTCCCGGGGAATAACATTGAGAGGCCTCACACAATAATGTTGGTGACTTCATGTGGAGAGGGAGACGGCGGGGAAAAGTTACTTGGAGGACTGGAGACATTTAAGAGAAAGGGTTGGTGGGGACGGCAGGCGAGGGCGGAAGTGAGCGCGGGCTGTGTGGAGGAGGATTTTTGAACCTTTCCCAACCCCGCAACTGTATTACTGTGAGTGAAGGAGCCCCTGCGGATGCTCACGTTTGCATGAGAATGAAAGTAGGTTGGACGATATGACGGGGCGCACACGTACCGTCTCATTGTTGAAATTTGTCTTGTTCACAAGTTTCCATTCGAATGGGGTTGGCGCCGTGACAGCAAAGCAGACGGCGTAGACGATGGCAGCCACTTTGATGGCCCTCTCCTCCGTACACAATACCTGCGTCATATATTTCATATTATTATTATTATTACTATTATTATTATTATGTACAGAGACCCCAAAATGCAACGATCAAGCCCGGCCCAGTGAGTTCAGTACATTTAAAGGCGTCAAAATCCTTGGATGACACGCCAGGCGCTCGTAATATCTTCTCCGCCATCATAAAATGGAGACTAGTAGCCCACTATGTGACACAATAATCCCCAGGAAATAGTACGGCAACAGACAGACGAAGAACGTAATAATGTGGGGAAATGCTGGGGATATTGACTGTCGCCTTATACACACACACATACTGACACACACACACACATACACACACACACACATACTGACGCACACAAACACACACATACACACATACTGACGCACACACACACACATACACACATACTGGCGTACACACACACGCCTATGCACAAATAAACACACATATGAACATACACCCCCCCAACCATCCCCACACGTCCATGAGTACAAACACAATCAGTTTGCGGACTCGATCAATGCCTGTGGAAGTCGTCATGTCATGTATTTGACCCAGGGCTGGCACGGTAAAAAACTACTTTGCGTGCCAGAGTCAACAGAGAAGTTGTTCCACTATTTTTTCCCCTTGTCAGGCCCGCTTTTAGCCGGCCTCCGCCCTCGTGTGTAACTGTGGATTTGTATATCCCCAGGCTACTACTCTATCCCTGGCAAAGGGGCAAAGGCTGGGGAAGATCTTCTGCTAATAATTCCCTCCCATTGCCATTCCCCGTCCCCCCCCCCGCTCGGGTCCTCGTCCACTTGAGATGTATTTTTTCCCCAATTCCTCCCACACGGAATGGTCCAGTATGGTCTGTAAATAGGTGGGATTCTAACGGATGGAAACAACTTTTGAGCGAGTTGCCTAGTTTATTATTATTATTATTATTATTATTAATAATAATAATAATAATAATACTGGGAAATTGAATGTAACTGGGATGAGGAGACTTGGCGAATCTCCCCGAGACATACATGTTTACACATTCTGGTTCTCTCTGGCCTCCACAAGTTGCTATATATACATATATTTATATATGAATAATACACCGCAATTCTCCGACCGCTATTGATCCTCTTTGGAAGCCTCCTTCCTTACCCCCTTGATAAGAATAATTGGCTCAATGTTGCTCGACGATAAATACCACACTACTGGAGGTGAACTTTGGCCAGCAGTAAACGAATTTAGGGCAAATGTAAAGACCACATGTACTACTACTAATACTACACAGCATGTCTCAAAACGACGCATTCACATTTTAGGACAAACAAACTCCGAATGCGCAGAAAGGAAATAATTCGTGCTCACATACAACTCGCCACTAATTAGAATCCCTACTCTCTCTCTCTCTCTCTCAGATGATACTCCTGTAAAGTGACTCTGGGTGAATTATCGCATTGCATATTGCACGGATGGCCCCAGCAGCGCATACACAAGGTAGAACCAGAGTGGCAATTCCCCGTGACCGCTCATAACGGCGTACACAGACCCGGTCGCAACACAAAAAAAACACCCTTCCGACGACGCTAATGTCTAATGAAGGCACCAGCCGCCGGTTCCAATGAGATCCCCCTCCTATCAGATCCCTCTGTGAGAACAAACTCCATTTTCACCCCGCCGCTCCGTCGCCCTCAAAAGTTATTTGAACGGAAATTTGAAGACATCATCATCTCTTCGGGACATGCGGTACTTTCTCGGGCAATTCCCACCCGAGCTTTATGAGAGTGTGGAGAGATAACAAAGTGTGGTGCTAATTACCTTCCCCCGCATAGGATGGCAAACGGCGATGTAGCGCTCCACGGTGAAGGAAACGGTGAGCCAGACGGAGGTTGAACCTATACGGATATTAGAGCATCATGAATGTATATATGATTATGTTACTATTATCAACATCATCATCATCATCATCATCTAGAGGTTAAGGAGATGAAGTTACGTTGAAATCTCTCCACATAAATCCGCAGAGGACGTCACGTCAACAAAAAGTCTTTTCCTTATTTAACTCTGGCAAAATCATCATACTACAGGCTGGAGGTTGAAAGGCTCAGAGCCCTCCGGCTATCCCTCTCCATATGGCACTCCTTTTCCAAGCCTCACTCACAGCAGTAGTGAGACGATCAGAATAAGGTTACTGTGAGAGTGTACGTATGCGTTGTCGAAAACTTTCAAGGATCATCCCATAAATTCTTAGGAGAAAGCCACATAAAATTCTCTGTGCAGAGAAAAAGAGAGCGAGAAAAGACGAAGAGTGAGTTTGGGAAAAGAAAGAATGCGAGAAAAAAACTTACTTGCTGCATCCGTCAGCCACAGTCCGACGGGTTTGTAGGACCAGTACAGCCACGAGCAGTCAATGCCGGGGTAGTGGGCGAGGGACATTGTGAATGTGAACAGTAGGAATAGAAGGTCGGAAATGGCCAGTGCGCACAGGTACCTGCACACACACACACACACACCACAAACAGATGGAGTGGGGCATTATAAATGATCCAATGTATATTTTAGACTTGCTCAGAATTAATGTCATCATTATTATTCATGCAATCGTCCTCATAACAATAATAATAATAAGGAGGTCAGAGTCTGAGAGCAGGACCAAACCAACCACGGGAGTGGGACAAGGGAGGAATGAAAATTAAGGGACAGCAGGGCAGGGGAGGGTACTACTCCCACCTACACCACAGGCACAACATCACACTGCCAACCACCTCAGCCCATTCTGCCGGCCTCAACGCCCTCCCGCCACAGCACACGGTCCGCCCGCGGTATCCGGGCCAAAATTCCAAAACAACTGATGGAGGAAGTGTCGTCGGCAACATGGAATTATGCGTCCCCCTACCCAACTCTATGATGATGCACACGACGATGGGGTTGACACAGAGCTTTATCCATGCAGGCAATGGCTGGGCTCGAGCCAGGAGAGGCGAGGAAGAAGAAGAAGATGAAGATGAAGATGAAGAAGTAAGATTAGTCCTGATATTCCGTGTAAATGCGATCCTTGTTTACTGCGGCAACTGCCAACTCCCATAACCAGTTGCTAGTTCATATCTCTTCAGGACCGTTCCGCACCGTTGCTCAGCTTAGCCGGAGCTTCACCATGCTAATTATAGGCATAATTTTCCGCACCTGTGTGCCCTTCCCGCCAGCAGCCCCGTTTGCACGGCTCATGGTAATTGGGAGAGCCCTGTGGACTTTCCTCGCCGAGCCTCGCAGCGTACAGCATTAGTAGTTTGTCGCACTGCTCTTCACCACACAGCAGCACATAGCATATGCTCCTCCACTATTTTAAGAGAATTGTATGGATGGGGAATGTGAATGGGCTCTACCCCGACCCCCTTCATCACATCTTCCGCCTGGCCGGATCCGCACATGTATGACTGACTGTACTACGACGACGACGACGACGACGACGGAGAAACACAGACTTGTCGTGTACGGGGAAGGACACAGACAGCGGCTGGAGAATGATAATATGCAGCGATCTCAAAACCTTTCCATCCAAAATGAGTCTCATCCCTTCCACTTGGTTGCCGTGCTTGTAAATAAGCTGATAGGACCAACGGTGCACTCGGACCTCCAAGTTATCTGGATCCAACTCCGACTCTCTCTCTCTCTCTCTCTCTCTCTCAATCTCTTCCTCGCCCCCACACCTGATGATCTCTGAAGGCTAAAATATATGGACTGTGCTTTTGACGCGGCGGCGGCAAGGTTCAGATCACGTTCTGCCGACCCTCAGCCAATGCTAAATAACAGGGAAATACAGAGTGAAATATATGGAGGAGGTGTGAAGGCTCGTTTGAGGAGGTGCTCTGACCCGTGTGAAGTGCGGTCGTGCTCAAGTAATGCCAAACTGTGTGCATTCGCATTCCCTCTCCAATTCCACACGAGAATGAGGCGAGGCTTATGCATAGAGATGTGTTGTACACTGAATGTGTTGGGAAGCTGCGAAAGTACTCGTCGTCAGCCCGACGTTTGGAGGAGGTTCTTGCCATAATGAGCCCCCAGCAGAGTGGGCGGAGCTCCATTGCATTGGAATGAGCCCCGCGTCCCCCACCGCCGATAGATGACTCATCATCATCATTCTTGATAATCTGGGCTCGTCGTCTCTGGCGATGGCCGATAGGATCCCTCGGATGATCCCGTAGTGATCAGTCCACTGGGTTATTGAGGCGGGGGATGATCTTCCGGCCGTCGAAGGATTTTGCCCACTTGTGACACTATGAGCTGAAGATTGGATTAGTTGGATAGGACTGGATCAAGAGGGAGATCTCCGGTCGTATCTACGTAGTAATGATGCGCCGTTGAAGAATGACGGGATGATCAATGGATTTGTAATTATTTTCGCCACCCTCCCATGCCGGCACCGGCCCGTGGGGAGACAGCGGACGTATAGGGATTGTGCGTGCAAGGGATCTCGCCTCACTTCCACCAGCCTCTGCCTCATCATTAGTATAGATTTCAGAGGCGGTCATGTGGAGGACTTGAATGGAAAAAGCACAGTGTTTCCACTCACCACTCCATTTTTACCCGAGATTCCCTCACAAATTGGGAATCAAGTGGGAAAACGTGCCCGAGCCACACCCTCTGGAATTCTCAACTTTTCAAAGCATACTAAATTTCCCTAAAAAATAGTGGGCTCTTGTGGGCTAAGGTGGAAGTGGAACTTTGTTGTTTATGAGGACAGGTGCAGCGGCCGCCATGGAATGGAAGGGATCACACATATGAACTCAAATCACTCACGTCTCCATGAATTTTTCTCGTGGGAAAAAAGCCGGGCTAGCTTGGCCAACCAAGCCCACGTCAGCCCTCCTTCCCCGGAACCATCTTTACACTTGGGATGGGAAAAA
>WJFA01000910.1:0-27284 GCA_009870155.1 Pseudobourletiella spinata | reverse complement strand
TCACTGACATTTACAGAGCCAGGAGTGTTGTGAGCCAGCCTGTAGGCTCACATTGTTGGCATTTAAGCAAGCTTTTGCCCTTTCCTCCCGCTTCCACTACTTTATAATAGGTCTCATCATCATCATCATCATCACAGTCCGTTGAGCAACTGGATCAAGAATGAAAAATGAGAATAATGGCGGCGGCAGTGGTGCACACCTGGAAACACACGACTCGAGTCATTTCCCCCGTTTGCATAAATACACTTTTATATCATTGCGGATTCCTCTGTTGTGTGACTGTGTGTGTGTGTGTTTGTGTGTGTTTGTGTGTGTGTGTGTGTGTGTGACTGTGACTGTGTGGGAGTGAGTGCTTTTCCGGGAAATATTCCCACACACACTCACCTGTGAGACCAGTAGTAGTGGGAGGAGGTGTTGGGGGTAGGAAGAGTAGCAGGCAGTGTTGGGCGTCTCTTGGGAAGAGCCAAGGCCAGGGAAAATGTACGTATTTTGTATGGGAGTTTAGTTGAGGAGCCTGAAATTTAACGAGGTTAAGACTTTGTCGCTTACAACACACCGTGTTATGACTCTCTGTGATGGAGCATATAGGGCGAGAGCATTGAAAGACGCATTGGGTGTCCATTTTATTGTGGAGAGAGAGAGAGAGAGAGGGAGTCTTCAGACGCTGGTTTATGACCCTCTTCGTTCTTTACTTAATTAAAAGGAAGGAGGCTAAAAATTGTTTACTTGTGTGTGTGTGTGTATGTGTGTGTGTGTGTGTGGATGTGTAAGTGTGTGTCTGCTGGCGAAGCCTGTTTGTCTGGCCAATGACGCCTGTGTAAGTTCAGTTGTTGTGTGTGTGTGTGTGGGGTGGTGGAGCGTTACTCATCGTCAGAGTGAGTCCAAGTTTTTTTTATGACCGTGGGTCCGACGCGTCCACTGCCGCACCTTCCACTGTTGAATGTGCTGACTCAAGTGTGTTGTTGCTGCGGCTTTGCCATTCATTTCTACATGATGGGCTCTCTCAAGTGGGGTGGTGGTGCAGTGCATATGGTGTTGTTGCATCAAGGGTGATGTGGGGGTCGTGTCATGTTGACTATTTTTAAGAATTCATAAACCATGGGGATCCAGTCTGTATGTGTGTGTGAAAGTTTAGCATGTATCTGTTTTATGTGCAGTTTGATTGTGTGTGTGTGCAAGTTCATGTGTGGGAATATGAAGAGTTTGTATGTGTGTGTGCTCGCACAGTTCATGTGGGCATCTGCATATGTATGTGTGTGTGAAAGTTTAGCATGTATCTGTTTTATGTGCAGTTTGATTGTGTGTGTGTGTGTGCAAGTTCATGTGTGGGAATATGAAGAGTTTGTATGTGTGTGTGCTCGCACAGTTCATGTGGGCATCTGCATATGCAGCGTTTGAATGTGTGTGTATTTGTGTGCGTCTATGTGTCTCTGTACCGGTGTGTGACGTGTGTGTAATGTTGCGTGTGCGTGTGTTTGTGTGTGTGTGTGTGTGTGTGTGTGTGTGTGTCTGTGTCTGTGTCTGTGTCTGTGTGTGTGTGTGGTCACTTAGGCTCCTGTCTGGTGAATGAGACGGCCGGTTGGATTTATAGAAGTTGACCACCACCACCACCACGGCTGCTGGGACAGGGAAGACTGATCTGAGGGGACAAATCCCAATTGTTCACGGTCGTGTCCTCAAATAAAATCCGCTCGGGTGGACCGAGTTGGAAAAGTTGGTCGTGTCGTCTCAGAATTTGGTGTGTCTGTGTGTGTGTGTGTATGGTTGTGTGTACTGTGTAAATGTGTGTGTGTGTGTGGTGACCAGTTTTAGGTGGATGATTGATGATGACAGGGGCGGGGGCTGGTGGTGGTGGTGGTAGGTTTGGGTTTCAGAGAGGGATTTTGGCGAGTAATTCAATCCGGCCGGTTGATATATATGCACAGTATGCAGATGACTTTGATGCTGCAAGTGCTGCTGATGATACTGGTGATGATGATGATGATGATGAGGGTGAGAGGACTCTGATCTCGTTGACCGTCTTTGTGATCCTATATATTACTCACTTACTATATATTCCTTGCGGTTCATCTTGGCTCTTTCCTCGTCGTGATCGTGGGGGATATAGTTGGTGGTGGTGTTGGTGTTGGTGGTAGTGGTTTTGGGTAGTGAATCTGTAAATGGGATATAAGAGTCCGTTCTTATCATTACCACCATTACCACCACCACCACCACCATCATTGGTGTGCTCGTGTTTGGAGATGGAACTCATTACATATTGACTCCGATTCAAGATGCTATCATCATAATAGTGTGGCTCTGGCTGGAGGAGGGTAGGTAGCGAGTGTGCATATATGGGCAAAACTAAGTGGCTTGTAGAAATGTATACTTTTGGAGTTGTTGTTTTTGTTGTTGTGGGATCATTGCCGTTCGCCCTTTCAAATTGAAATGTCAGGATAAAAAATATCATTGAGAGTTGGTGTGTAATGGCCATAGGGGGAAACAACTTTGGTGGATGGACAGAGGTTGGGATCACCAAGTTGGTGGTTGATGAGGCATTGGAACAGTGGAAAAACTGGTGCTACCAAAAATCTACCATTATTGCTTATCCCACTTTGGGTAGATTTGCCAGAGATATGCGGGGAAGTCATGGATGATCTTGTGGTGAGCGATGGGAAGATACTGTCCGAAAAATCCGGACGGGTCCTGTTAGTTATAGCTGATTTGGGAAAGATGCTGCACAGGAATCCTACTGGCTGGCCCTATGCCTGGTCCAGTTGGGAAAAATACCGGGCAAATGGAAAATCCTGGCGTGTCCGACACCGAGGACATGATGTGGATATTGGAAAAATACTTGGAGAAATCCTGGCAGGTCCTGTCCGACGCGAACTGTGGGAAAACGATTGGGAAAATTCTGGCAGGTTCAACGAAAAGAGAGGTTGATCTCGTGGGGAAAACTACTGGAAAAATTCTGGGACCTCCTGCAATAACGATGGTTTGGGTAAAATACTGTGGCAAGATTCTGGCAGATCCTGCAAGGATGATATGGGGAAATTACTGTGGAGAGGAATCCTGGCAGGTTCTATGCGGGTGATTTGCGGAAAATACCGGGGAAATGTTGGCAAGTTCTATGAGGTTGATTTGCGGAAAATACTACTGGGGAAATGTTTGGAGGTTCTATGCGGGTGATTTGGGAGTAATCCTGGAGAAATCCCGGAAAAGTCTTGGGTGATTTTTCATGCGGGCGATTCGGATAAAATCGTGGGAAAATCGTGGGAACAATCCCACCTCTTGCGTTGTTACAAGTAATTTGCTAAATGCTAAAATACATGGCAAATCTGACAGTTGGCTCTCCTCAGGGATTTTATGCGGCGGGAAACTCTGTGCTCTACAGTAAAGTGGAGACGGGGATGGCGGTGCTCATGACTGACATTTGACCTTTGGCTTATATATTTTCAAATCTCTGATGACGTCATGATGATAATGATGATGATGGGATGAGTGCACTTTAGGCTGTAGGCCCTTGGCAATTTTAGCCAGGCGGAGTTGAGTCCTCCTCACCTCTTGTGCACTCCTCTGAACTCTGAGCTTTGCGGGGTGAATCCCCTGGGGGTATGGGAACAATGTGATGCATCACGGCACTCACAATCCCTCATTGTTTGCAAATTTACATTAATTTTCAAGGGAGTGCCTTGCAGTCTCGACTCGACTCGACTCATCCTTCCTCTTCCGTCGTGCAAATGTCGGGGGATGCGGTAGCTTGTAAAGGTCGTTCGTTAAGTGGCGACTGCGACTGGGTTGAGCCATTATCTGATTTGTAGTCATCTGTGACTGTGAGGCGAATTACGTGATAACGTGATGGTCCAGGGGGCTTCAACTCACGGTCGTTTATTTATTTCCTTAGTGAGTTCGTGTAGCAATCGTGGCGGTAGTAGGAAATAGTTGTGAGATGTGCTGCTCTCTCCGTCAGAGAGTAAATCTCTGCGGTTGGTGAGTAAATAAAAAAAGTGGGTTTCGGGTCCAGCCGGGTCTTCTTTGTTCCATTTCGGTGGAATGCAATGAACCGAGATTCCCCAGTTGGTTGCCAGTCTATTGCCAAAAATAATGTCGTGTGGTCAGGGATGTGGAAATGGGCGGAGGAGAGATTCTGGAAGAGTGAATCTCCTGCTCCTGCCTGTCTACTGACGACCTACAGGCATAGCCATAGGCCATCAATGCCATGCCTATAGGATTCGGAAGTGTATTTCGTAGGGGTTATGGGCGGGCAGTTGTAGTGGTGCAGTGGAAAGAATTTGAAGTTTGTTTTTCCCGCGGCGTCTCGTCAGTTTTATTTGGCGCTCACATTTGAAAATATTGACGAAAGTTTAGTAACAATCAAAAATAGTAGTACGTAATAATAATAATAATAATAATAATAACAGACATTAGAACTTGAATGATAACATCCCGTTTTTTTTTCTGTCGCAGGTGTGTCATTGGCTGTGGTGATCCAGTGGAGCGGCGTTTGGCTGGAACAGAGCAACGTTGGATATTGACTCATTATTGACGACTCATCAAGTTGGATATTAAAGGAAGATAAAGGAACCAGTTCCAAGTTGTCCATTGTCATTGAAGAAGCCTAGAACTTGGATTTGAAATACTCTTAGCAGGAATATAATTTAGGGAGCTGGAGCTGTAGCGACGTCATCATTCCCACCTACCTGACGTCTTTGGAATTGGTCATGATTGTGCTGATGATGATGATGATGCCACTGATGATGTGATGGTGATTGAGATTGGCACTTGGAGGAGAGATGTTCGAGAAGTCGAAGCGGAGTATTGTGGCGGCGACGCGGGGTGGGACGTACCGGGTATGGGACTCGGCAGTGGGTGGGAGGCAGCAACGGACGAGTGGGAATGCTGCTGCTGCTGCTGCGGGGGGTGAAATGAGTTCCGGCAAACAGCCGCCGCCGCAACAACAACAACGTACTGGAGGAGCTTCAAACAAAGTCAAACATCTAGCCATTACAGTCATTTTCCTCGATGATAGTCAACATACTTTTGAAATTGAGGTGAGTGGGGAAGGGCTTTTTGGAGTGGACGTTTTTTGGCTGGAATGTTTTTGTGGGTGGCGGTGCGGTGTGCTCGTTTTTATGTGTGTAAGTGTGTCGACATAAACCTGTGTATTTCGTGTGTGTGTCTATGTAAGCTTGTGTATGTCTGTGTGTGTTTGTGAGAGCCTTTGTGTCAGTGCGGGACCAAGAGGGTCATTTGTAGGCCTCGTGGGTGGGGACTCTATTTTCTTAATATCCAGGCGGCCGAAGCCGTGAGTGTATGACGAGTGTGTGTGTGTGTGTGTGTGTGTGTGTGTGTGGAATGTGAGTTCGGGTGGGCGACTGTAAAAGTATCATAAAGACGACGTGGAGGATGATGATGACCCGGAATAGGTGATGCAGATATGAATTTTGAGACAAGAAAAAGAAGATGATGATGAAGAAGAAGAAGAAGGAGGCGACTACGAGTTGGGAAAAATAAAATCTAATGGCTAGTCTGGGATGTGGAGGATTCCAAGTCAAAAAAAGTCCTATTGCGCCAGCCAAGTGTTGTACAGTGCAACTTGTACTGCCACCACTGCTGCTGCTGTACTGCAGAAGAGCCTTTTGTGAGCCTATACCCTTTCCACGTGTTCCCCACTTGTTCTTCTTCATCTTTATTTTTTTCTTCTTGTTTTACTTCGTCTCCCTGTTTTTCGGGCGTCCGACTTTTTTTAAATGGGACTTTTGAGTGGCTCTATTGCCACTACGACGACGACTATGGAGATCCAGCAGTGCTCGGTCGGTGAGTGGGGTGAGAGGTGGGGTGGGGTAGATATTATTCATAAGTTTTTCTACCGCAGTGCTGCTGCTACTACTACTACTACTACTACTACTACTTCTAGGAGACTACTAGGACCCAGTGCCAAAATACAGTGGGAAAAGTTGAAAAGTGTATGGTCTTGAGTGAGGGAGTGAGTGAGTGAGTGAGTGAAATGTAGGTCGAGCCTGTATAGTCGTGGTAGTTGGTTGGTGAAGGAGGTGGAATGAGTGGAGAAGAGATCCTGACAACGACGACGACGACGACAACGACGTCGTTGAGACTCTCGGAAATCTCCCTAGGGATTTTCCGTCTCTTTAGTGGCATATGGCTAATGATTTATGGACTCTGTTATATGTATATATGTGTGTGTGTAGCATGTAGTTTGGTACCAGTGTCTTACTCTCTTATTGATTGATCATTTTCTTCACAGAAATCTGCCAAAGGCTCAGTCCTCCTTGACAAGGTGTACGAGCATCTGGAGCTGATTGAGCGGGATTATTTTGGACTGCAGTTCGACGAGCTTCTCCCCCCACCCGAAGTCATTCATCCGCTCAGTAGTCCACATTTGGTGAGTTGACGATTATTATTATTACTATTACTGGGAGGGACGACGGCTAAAGTGCTACCGTGCGGATGGACCGAGTTATAAGTTATAATTGGGGCAAACTTGCTGGCTGTGCACTTTGGGTGGGAACTGTGCCGCTGCTGTGACAGGCGTTATTATCCTGTGGGAATCTGGATGGGATCTATACGGAAATATGTATTTTTATATGGAGTTGATATGCCCAGCATGAATTTGCCGCTGGACTCCCCATGGACTCCATTATGCTCCTACAGAACGGATTTTTTGATTGAATGATGATAATGATGTATGATTTTTAATTTTTTTTTCATCTTTTTTTTTAACTATTTCAGAGATGGGTGGAGTCATCGAAGCAGCTGAAAAAACAAATACGCTTCACCAAGCCATGTTCATCGTCATCATCATCTTCGGGATCCTCGGGGAAGAAGTCATCCGTGGGTTCGACGGGGAATGTGAGCGAGAAGGGGAGGAATAATAAGGGTTTGGGAGTGGAAGCGTCGTCATCTTCCGGAGCAGGGACGACGATGACGACGACGACGACTGTAGGGAATCCGGCCACAGCGTGCCTCCCCGCCGCCACGGTCTACTTCCGCGTCAAGTTTTTCGTGGAGGACCCTTCCCGCCTCAACGAAGAGTACACGCGCTACCATGTCTTTCTCCAGCTGCGGAAGGACATACTGGAAGGGCGGCTCATCATCAGCCCCTCCACGGCCTGCCTCCTCGCCTCCTATGCCGTCCAGTCCGAGCTGGGGGACTTCAATTCGGAGGAGCATGATGAGCTGGGCTACTACTTGCGGGGGACGGAGTCGAATCTACTGCTCCTGAGCGGGGAGGAGTACCTTCGGAAAATTGCTCAGCTCCACCAACTCCACCGGGGCCAGACGCCGGCGGATGCGGAGTTCAATTTCCTGGCTCATGCCAAGCGGCTGGAGACCTACGGGGTCAACTTTCACCGGGTGAAGGATAATCTGGGGAAGGAGATCCTGCTGGGCATCTCGTCCATGGGAATCTCAGTTCATCACAATGGGACGAAGATCAACACGTTCAGCTGGTCCAAAATCACCAAGATTGCATTCAAGCGCAAACATTTCTTCATTCAGCTCCGCCGGGAATTGGTGAGTAAGGCGGCGGCGGCCGCGGCGGCGAATTTGAAACTCAAGGTTGGGCAATGTGCCGTGCCGTGCGTAGTATACCGCGGGTTGTGAATGGATTTTTGTACGTGGATGTTGGGAAGCGTTGGGGAAACGGCGGTTTTTTTCGAATTTTTAAGTTTGTTCTGACTTTGTAGATTTTTAATAGTGTTTAGCTAAAAAAGTTATAAAAATGATATGAATTTATGATTATTTATTGTTATTGTGTATTCGTCATGTTTAATGAATTCGTGAAAAAGTGAGAACTTTGAATTATAATTTCTTATTATTATAAAGATTTTTAACTGGATTTTTTTATTTTTGATTTTAGTAAAAGTTTTGAATTAAAACAATTTTCCTTATAAAATGAGTTTTTGTTTATGATTTTTCAGACTTTTAACTGCAGTTTAAATTTGCATTTTTTGTTTTCGAACTTGATATTTTAATTTATAATATTTCTGATTTTCAACTTTTTTCGCCTTTATTGGATTTTTGAACTTGAAGTTTTTAGTTTACAATTTTTAGTCTTCAGTCTTAAAATTCATCTGATTTTTTTTGCGCGTGTTTCATGTGTGCGAGGACTAACTTACGTGACGGAAAATATTTTTATTTCCAACAGTTTCGTGGTTTTTTGATTTAATTTATTCTGTTTTTTGTTTGCTCCTGTGCAGTCGGAAGAGTACGACACGCTGCTGCTGTTTGACTGCTGGTCCTACCGGAGCTGCAAGCGCCTCTGGAAGTCCTGCGTGGAGCACCATGCCTTTTTCCGCCTGTCCGCCCCGCCGCCGCCGAACCGGCGCCCGACGCTCCTCCTCCTCGCCCTCGGCTCCCGCTTCCGCTACTCCGGGCGCACAGAGTACCAGACGCGGGAGGAGGCCTCCTCCCGGAGTCAGAGTCGAGAGCGGGAGCGGCGCACCTTCCTCCGCTCCCCCAGCAAGAAGCTCCAACTAATCCGGCAGACGCTCAGCGGGAATCGGAATGGGCGGAGTGAGGAGCGGAAAGACAGTCGGGAGCGAGAGGGCCGGCGCCGGCGGGATAGTCGAAGTCAGGAGGAGCGCGGCGTGGATCAGAGCAATAAGGAGAACGTCCTGGACGGCTCTCATCATCAAAACTCTCAAAGCTACCCCGCCGCCCATCATCATCATCTTCATCATCAGATCCCGTCAGCCATGACGACGACGACGACGACCTCCCTGAGCATTCCCTACGGGACAGGGAGTAATGGGGCCATCCGGGCGGATGGTGCTGGAATTAGTAATGTCGCCTTGGGAACGATGGTAGCGGGGAGGAATGCCGGCGGTGGCGGCGGCGGAAACGGCGGAGTTGGAGTCAAGGGAAACATCCGAGCTTATGATAAGGTCCATCAAACTTTGTCGGAGAAGGAGCCGAGGCAGGCGTGGGCGGAGCAGAGCTTGTCAGATGAGTGAGTGGCACTTGTTTTTACGCATGCATATGTAAATGCATGGTAATTGTATGGCTTGAATTTGCTCAGTCTGTTTCCCTGTCCTCATTTTACTTTTCGTCCCGTCTTCCCCTCTGGTTATTATAATAGTTGTGTTCGGGGTCTCTTGGGTTCTATTTTATCCGCGGGTTTTCGCAGTAGTTTGTGTTTTTTTTCGTCTGCGGGTTTGCACAGTAGTGGTTTATTTGTTTTGCGGGTTCCCAAAAGTAGTGTTCTATTTTCACGGGGTCTTCCACTGCATTGTTCCATGAGCTCATTTGTGAAGCCGTAGTTGGGAAGTTTTGCGCTTGGTTTTTTTTGTTGCTTTTTTGCTAATGTATGCTCATGATATTGTGTTGTGTGTTGTTGATATGAGATGACTAATATAAAAAATGAGGAAGAGGAGGAGGAGGAGGAGGAGTTGTGCGGGTATTAACTCGGGTTCTTTTTGCTTGGTGGGATGTTTGTTGGGGTGGGCTCGGCTACGGTTGGATTTGCTGCTGAATTGATGATGGTGATGATGATGATGCTAATGCTGGATGCTGGTGGGTGGAACGACTTAAAAAATACTCAGCGAGGGGGGATTTTTGGACAGAACTGCTGGGATCCTCCTGCCGTTGTCATCCGGATCCGGATCGGGACCTTCCGCAACTAGTCCGGCCTCACACCCCGTTCCAATAGCCCTCCTGGCCAAGGGGATTGCCTTTGTGGATGAGGATGAGAACTCCCAGTCGGATGTAAGTAGATCAGCATCTTGAATAATTATTATTTAGCAGTAACGCTGGGCAGTTTTGAATTCCTTTTGAATTTAAATTATAATTTGTATCGTTTTTAATATGTTGGTTGGCAAATTTGAATTTTTGTACTCTTGGAACCTTTTTTTGGTGGGGCATTTCAGTGTTTTACGGAGATGGGTATCATTTGTTTCTTATTTTTTACGGAAAATTTGAACTGGTATATGTATATGTATTCGTTATTTTATTTTGGCGGGAAATTTGAATTTTTGCACTGACATTTGTTTGTTATATTCTTTTAAATGGAAATGTTAAATTTTGTACCGAAATTGTTTCATTTTTTTACTCTTCGTGGTTTTAATTTTGTATGCTTGGTTTATTTTTAGGGAAATTAGAATTTATACTGAATTATTAATAATTTTATTTTTGGCGGGAAATTTTAATTTATACTGAAAGGATATTAATTTCTTTTTATGGGGAATTTGAATTTATACTGAAAGGATGTTAATTTCTTTTTATGAGAAATTTGTAATTTATGCTGAAATGTGGATTTCATTTTATTTGTGGCTGGGAATGGTATTTAAATTTGCATTTTCTTATCGGAAAGGACGGGACCGTGTCAATTCGGCTGGAGCCGGATGCTCAGGGGAAGTTTGGGTTCAACGTGAAAGGGGGCTGTGACATGGGCTGTCCTGTGCTAGTCTCGCGAGTGGCTCCTGGAACCCCGGCGGACCAGGGGTACCCTCGCCTGAACGAAGGGGATCAACTGATCCAGATCAACGGAGTGGACACGGGGGTGATGACCCATCGAGACATTGTCACTTCCATCCGCCATGCAGCCACCGTTCGGAAGGAACTCTGTCTCCGTGTTCGGCAGAATGGTGAGTGGGGAGGGACACTGTAATGATTGGAAGTTACACTAGAACTTAATCAGTTTGGATTAGTTGCAACGGTTGTATGCCTTATGATTTTTACAGTGTACAGCACGGAGGACTTTGAGGAGCCGGCGTTCCAATATGTTCCGGACGTCCCACTCCTCCACATGGTGACCGGCAGTGAGGAGCTCGGCGTTCAGACAGCCCTGTCCTCCTCCATGCTCCTCCTGGCCGAAGCCCTGGAATCCGACTCGATCTCCCGTCAGTTCGAACTGGTTTTCCGGCGGAAACCAGGGATGAGTTGCGAGGTGGCCAAGTTGCCGGAAAATGTGAGCAAGAACCGCTACCGGGATATCACGCCGTGTAAGTTGGAGATTTAGACATGTCTCTGGTAGTTAAGAGGTATCCGCCGAGTGGCTCCGTCAGGCAGTTGGACTGAACGGCTGTGAAATTTGAAGGGGTTTGACTGTGGATAGGGTTTTTGATGGGTGGGTGTGTGTTTGTGTTGAGTTTGAATTTCTCATTGAATTTTTGTGTACTATTCAGACGATGCGACGAGGGTGCTGTTGCATGGCGCCCCCTCTGGGGACTACATCAACGCCAACTACGTCACGATGGAGATCCCCGCATCCGGGATTGTGAATCGCTACATCGCTACGCAGGGTATGAGCTGTTGTTGCAAGTTGAGAGATATGAGAAATTGTTGTGAATGGGAGAGTTGTATTAATTTGGTTTTTCTTGTTCTCCTTCGTGAAATTTGCAGGCCCATTATCAACGACAACGAACGATTTCTGGATCATGGTATGGGAGACTCAGAGCCAGCTCATTGTCATGCTCACACCGATCTATGAGCATGGAAGGGTCAAGTGTCATCAGTACTGGCCGGCGCATGTCAACTCCCCCGTAGTTTACCATAATCTTGAAGTGGCGATGATCAAGGAGCAAGCTCTACCGCTCTGGATCCATCGGGAGTTCCAGATCAAAAACTTGGAGGTATGTATGTAAGAAAGGGCAGGAATAAATAAAGTTAAATTGGTGAAAAATCAATTTTTTCAATAAAATCAAATTAAAAAATCCAACATAAAAACTCGAATTTAAACAAAATAAGTTTAAAGAAATTCAATAAGACGAAAATCACACTTGAAGGAAATCAAATGAGACGAGACTTGAATTTAAAGAAATTAAATAAATCGAAATCCACAAAGTGATCAATCGAATCGAAATACACATTTGTGAAAATCTAATACGACCAAAATTAAAACAATTAGCCATCAGTTCGGGGGTTTCAGAGTGATAATGTTTGTTACTGTGTTTAGACTGATGAAGAACGAGTGGTGGTCCAACTAATGTATCAATCCTGGCCGGACCACGGAGTTCCGGATGAGCCGCTTTCCTTCATAAGATTCATGGAAGAGGTAAGGGTTTTTAGTAGACCTAATTTGTAATTTTGATCAATTTTGTGTAAAATTTAATAATTATTCTCGTATTCAATTTAGTCAACATTCATTAAGTAAATTTCTACTATGGAAGTTAAAATTATAAATTCAAGTAACTCAAATTCGCCATGTTTTTCTGTGACAGGTTCGGAAATTGCGGATGGGCACGGTGGAGCCGACGATCGTCCACTGCTCGGCAGGTATCGGCAGAACCGGGGTTCTCATTCTCATGGAGACGGCGGAATGCTTGATCGAGGCAAACCAACCCGTCTACCCGCTGGACATGGTCACACAGATGCGACTTCAAAGGCCGCTCATGATTCAAACTCCTGTATGCTATTTTGCCTCGCAAAATCTACATTGCTGCAATTCATCATTTCAAAATATCGTTTGACAAAAAATGTTTTTTTTTTAATTTTCCAGAGTCAGTACAGATTTGTGTGCGAGTGCGTCCTGAGAGTGTACCAGAAGGGGATGATCCGTCCCCTGCCCGAATTCTGCGTCCAAGGGAACTCTCCGCCGACGCAGTTGATGGGCCCTACCGCCGCAGCCATCGTGGAAACTCGTCGAACCTTCTGCTCCGCCACATGGTTTCACAATAACCTGCAGCAGCAGGAGCTTCAAACGGGGCTGAGCAACGCTTGAAAATTTATTGTCGTCGGCCTTTTTCCGAGTTCTCCGTTCCGGAGTAAAAAGTCATGCTCGTTCGGGGGAAAGTTGGAGGAGGACGGCCTTAATTTTTTTAAAGTCACTTTCTTCGAGAATCGAAATTGTTACAAATAATAATAATAATTATAATAATAATATTAATAAATAATAGCAGTAGTATATAGTAATAATAGGAACAAAATGTAAGATGTACCGCCACATATTTAAACTATAGTTTGTCTAGTGCGCAGAGAAGTTGATTGGATGCCAAAGGTATAGAGGCAGCAGCTGGTGGTTCTTCCGCTGCACTGTTGTAGTCATGATAACAATAACAATAATAATAATAATTTTGGATTGGATTTTTTCATCGAGTTGAAATGCGGTCAACTCCAGACCAGACTTGGATTCGTGTGTTAATCGGAGAAAAGTACTTGTGAACCTGTTGGAGCCACTTGCAGGACTGATTGCGAGAGTATTGTTGTAAATTGTAAATGTGAATTGCTCGCTCCGCTCTTACTCATCATGGCTCCCACGTGGCTGTGGGGTAAAAAGTAATTACTATAATTGATGACGAGATTTGCGTGTACAATGGTTATGGGATGAGCTGTACGTGTGTATTTTCCTTACTCCCGCATCCTCATCGCTACTACCCTTCCATCATGATGATCCTGATGATGATGACGGCGATGATGATTGAATTTGTCATGGCCAAGTTATTCTGATTCTAACACACCCCTCCCTTCCTTTTAAGACTGACCCAGGCAGGAGCGGCGGGCAGGGAGATGCTAATTTATTTGAATGCTTGTGTAATAATGTGGTACGCGTAGTACGGTAGTTTGTTGTGGTAGTTACTGTGAGTGAGTTTAGTGAGTAATAATAGTATTAGCTCCCGGAGAATCTCTCCGGTTTTTATGGTGGGCACGACGAATGGAAGCTAACGTTTTACGAGATCTTAACCAATAATGCGCGCGCGTGGATAATGTGGAGCAGCTCAAGGGGGACGATGCCTATGGGACAGAGATTGATTGACCCTTTTAGATTTACTGCAAAACACAGAGGCCAAGGAAATTGTACATGGATTTTCCCGAGCGTCTTGTCAGTGTGTTGTCAGTTCTTTCTTGGGACAGAGAATATGATTGTGTATTCGGTATTCTGTGATACAAGGTCATTAAAGTATAAATATAGTATTGTCAAGTGTGGACGCCTTCATTGGTTCTCAGTGTTGGTCATCTCATTTATCTTCGCCATTCGTAAAAGTTTGTGGAAGAATCGGAACAAGTTGGTTTATTCTCCACACTTACATACATACACACGCACACACACCGTGACATGCATACTATTTTCTTCTGAGCAAATTCTTCGTACGGGTTGAGAAACCCACGGACGTGCATACTTTTGTAAAAGTTTAAAACACTCTACATTTCTCCCTCCCCATGAAAAGGCGTCCAACATGTTACGTGGTCGCCGTGTAGACAGGCGCTTAATAATTCATGTCCAGTCCAGTTTTCCCTAAAGTGACAAAAAGAGTCATTTCCGCAATCCTCCTCCTGGGCAACTCTGTTGTGAACTCGAGTGGAAATTCCGAGACTGAATTTCATTGGACGTTCATCGTGAATTCATTTTGTCGAGCCGGTGTCGAGGGGCATTTGAGCTGGCTCAATACAAGCGAACAGCGAGGAGGAAAATCATGGATTTTTCGAGGTTGTTTTTTTTGGAGAGAACACAAGGGGGAATGGAGGCTACCACTTGGCTCGCTTGGACCAATCCTTCGGCGTCCAATGAAGGGCTTTGGGGTCGATTTTGACGGCGTGGGAAGCCTTTTCGTAGTTTTTGAGCATTTCCTTGGTGAGGACGATGACGAAACCGCCCTTGTAGTATGAAATGACGTTGAGGTTCTGCAAGGTGGAGATGACGTCTTCTTTCTTCATGGAGGTCATTTCACAAATTTCACTGGAATTTTTTTACAAAGGTTAGGCATCACAGCAAGTATGTTGGGGTTTGAGATACGCGGGAACTGAACTCACTTGATGGTGAGCTGAGCTCGTTCCTGTTCAGGGGCGGCTTTGTGGGTGAACAAAATATTCATGATCGTCTGAGCCCAGTAACTTCGGTAGGATAAGAGGCCGAGATCCGACAAGGGCTTCTCCGGCGATCCAAGTTTACCCTCGAACTTGCTCAATTCGTAACCTAAAACGAGTTGAATATTTGAAATCATTTTTGCTGGCGACACAAATCGCGGTATTCTAATTATTTTTCAGACTTACTAAATTCAATGAGGAGTTTCCCATAGCCCTTCCGCTGATACGGAGGAAGTGTAAGGATACATGCGACGTTGTAGTCTTCCGAGGACTCTTTCTCCTTGCTAAAATATCCTACCAGGTGGAAGCCGCGGGAGTCAAAATGGGTCATAACGTAAAAGAGGAACGGATCTGTGTCGTAGTAACTGAAATAAAATCCAGAGTCATGAAATTCCGGTCGAAAAAATTTAGATTTTCAGAAATTTGAAGTTTTAGAAAACATATTTTCATACAGAGTTTTATGATCAAGGAATAATTTGGCGAGCAAGCAGAGGTTCTGGGCATATTGCTTGTTCTTTCGTCCATCTATTTCAAAGACGGAAATGTTGCTCTTCCGGTAAATCTCATTGCCCGGCGGATGCCTCAGTTTACACTTGGCCAAATGCCTCTCCAAACACTTTTTGGACTTCCGGTACTTGAGACAAAATTCACAAATGTAAATACACGTCAGGTTGACCATTTCCTGAAAATAAGGCAAACAATATTTGGGAGTAGCAATTGTTTTTTGAATTCACGATCATCTTTAGATAGAAATTATTTTGGTTCATGATTTGGCTCACCTGTGGATAAGGGGCGAAGTACCAGGGTTTGATTCGATGCCGGCCCAACTCTATCATCTCAATATTTTTCATGCGGGTGACGACATCATCGTTGCTATGTGCTAGCAAACTCCCTGTGGTTCGGGGAGTGGTGGGACCTGGTGTGACGGACCCGTCGGATTCATCCTTTAAAAAATCACCAGATTAGAGTTGTTAAATTTTGTGCTCGGCCATTGCCACGGACAACTACTTCAGCAATGACAAACACGGAGAGGAACGAAAAACGCAAGGATCTACGCCGAGCCAAATTACTACTGATTGTGACTTTTCCAGTACTTCCTCCAGCGGACGTTTCTTTTGTTTCTTCTTGATCACAGCATTGGAGGCGTTGGCGAGTGGGATTGGTGGGGCGATGTCACCAGCCACGGGTGAGGTAGGTCGGGATGGCTGGACTTTTTTGGGGAAATAAACCTTGGTGAAATCCAACCGGTCTTCTACCACCCACTCGTCCAGCCGCTTATTGACTGAAAGGTAAAATATGAGATGAGTTTTTGCCTGATTTTATTGTTTTTTAAAAAAATTGGAGAGGAATGCTAAAACTTACATTCAAGAAAATGGATATAAAACATTCGCCGGCTCTCTTGCTCTCTCACGCTTAGGATCTCGGCGATCTCTGTGAAACAGCAAACATAGATATTAATTACGTAAATAATTAATTTAAAACTGAAAAAAATACACAAACAATTTCCCAGTTCTGCACGAAAACTGTATTATTAAAGGATTTCTTGAAAACTTACGCCACTCGTCGCCCTGCATCTGGACAGGTAGCCGACATCCTTCCACCACGTTTGCCTACAACAAATTGAAAATAAATAATGACAAACTCACCCTAACACAACCAGAAAATGCCAACAACTTTTGGTAAACAATATTATTAAGATTGACAGGCAAGGATCTAAGCAACTGCCAACACAAGGCCAACAACATTTGAATTTCGCGCCATTCCCACTCCTGACCTCACCGACGCCCTTGAAGGCACTACGACTTGAAATTCTCAAAAAATTAAATTCGAACAAACACAAGCACAGTAAAATAGGGATGGCTGTAGTGTGTAAAATTTATTCCAAATTATTTAAAATTGTTCACCGTAGACTCGCAACTAATTTCTTCGTAGTCTTCACTCATTTTCCTTTCCATTGTCCGCACGGACTGAAGTTGTCTGGAAAATTCCAGCAGATTTGAATGAGTCCGCCGAGAGTCTTAATACCAATGGGACTTGGATGCTCGAGTTACGGGCTTGCTACCCGCGAATTTTGAAATTAAATTCTAAGGTTCACTACAACATCGCAAACGCACGTGGGACTCTGAAGTTTAGATTAAACACTTTGGATTTTGGATAGACAAAAGGTGAGGACATGTGGAAGAACATATTTGTAATTTGATATTATTTTTATGGAGTTTTTATTTTAATTTAACTTTACTCAGCTCATCAGTCATGGTTGAAGAAGGTGAAAAGAAATCGAAGACGGCGAAAACCGTACAAGTGCGCTTCACTACCAAGCAGCAAGAGTAAGTTCTTAAGCTAATTCTGCTTTATTTCTGACGAAAAATCGTACTGGATTATGTAATTTTACTTTTCAAATACAAATACAATTCATGTAAATGATTGATTGAATTGCAGGTATGCAATACCGGACTACCCGTACGACTTGCCCACAAATGCCGGATCCGAAGCTCTCAACAGTCTCGTAAATAAGGTTCTGCAGGGTAAAAATAGCAGCTTGAATCGATCCATTGCATTCGTTGAGATGCGTTAGAATATTAAAAAAATGGTTTGGATTATTTAAACAGATGACCGTGGTATCGACAGCGTCAAGTTATTTGACTTCCTCGTCGGTGGAGAATTCTTACGGGGAACTCTCGAGGAATTGTTGCTCCGGCACGAAGCCCTGAAGAAAGACGAGGACGGAACGGATAAACCCCCCTCAGCAGTTGGAGCTGAAGAAGTTTTTGAGGTAGAGTACGTGGAGCGATGGCCTTCTCCGGAACCTCTGGATGTTCTCATGCACGATGACTGGGTCTCCGCCGTAGATGCAACTGATAAATGGTAATGATCTTGATGGGACAGAGTTATTGTAAAATTCATGTTTAAAAAATGAAAAAGCTACTCTCATTAATTTATTTCAAAAAGGATTTTGACGGGTTGCTACGATGCCACATTGAACCTCTGGAATACAAAAGGAAAGCATAAGCAAGCCTTCCTCGCTCATGAAGGTCCCGTCAAAAAAGTCGCATGGATCACATCTGACACAAGCTCAGCCACTTTTGCCAGGTACTTGGCTACTCACCGGGGGACCTAAATATCTTTAAATGTAAATTGTAATAATAATGTTAAAGATTATCGTAAAACAGTGCTTCCCACGACCAGACTATTATGATTTGGGAATGGGACCTGGAAAATAACAATGCTGCATGCAAGTGGATCTGCAAGGGTCACGAACGGAGTGTGGAATCTTTGGCTGTCGAACCCAACGCTTCACTGCTGGCCAGCGGCTCCTGGGATGGACAGATCAAGGTGTGGTCCGCCTCATCTGTGGAAACTAAGAACGATCCGCAGATCATGGAAGTTCAGGGTGCTGTCGGCGGAGCTCCTCCTAAACCCAGGACACGAGTAATTTTTACTTCTGCAATCATGGCACAATATTTTTCATTGTGAATCCAAGGACTTTACCGTTTCTACTGTAGATTTACCAATTCTATTGAAAATTACATTAATATCACAAACATTCCTTCCAGACACCAATGATGACGCTCGCGGGTCACAAGGAGTCCGTCTCAGGGATCGGTTGGACGGAGGTTCAGCAGGAGCTCATCACCGCCTCCTGGGATCACACGATTAAGCTGTGGGACCTGGAAGCGGGAAGTGTAAAATCGGAATTGGCGGGAAATAAGGCATTTTTTGATCTGTCGTGGTCACGTCTCAACCGCACGGCCGTGACTGCCTCCGCTGATCGACATATCCGACTTTACGATCCTCGCTCTAGTGGTACGACTTTATCCATTCACGTTTTGGGATTTCCATGTAATATTTTGGACAAGGATCCATCAAGTCGATAAACTTTCGGGGATCACTCATGTGTCCGTAAATATTTCCAGAGGGCTCCATCGTCAAAGCCACGTTCACCTCACATTCCGGCTGGGTCTCATCCGTCAATTGGTCCCGCACGGAGGAGAACTTGTTCATCTCAGGGTCTCATGACAACTTGATGAAGCTGTGGGATCGGCGGAGTCCGCGTGCCCCTCTGTACAACTTGACAGGTCATACGGAGAATATCCTCTGCACCAGCTGGGCCAATCCAGAATACCTCCTCAGCGGCGGCTCTGACAATACTCTGAGAATTTTCCGAGCCAAGGGCCAATCCTAATAATTATCAGTGGCACCGTTTCGGACGGGGATTTCCAGTTTATTCTATATAGCAACCTTGTATTTTTTGTTGTTGTTAAATTGGAACGGTACGGTGTAAAGATTGTGTTTTTTAATAACTATGAATGTAGGCGAAACTTGAGCGAGAGCGACTTGTGTAAATCATATTTGAGCTCAATTATTATTATCGAAATCTCCCTTGCTCCGGCACACGCGGCTTTTATAGATCAGGAGCTTTTTTAGATCTACTTTGGCCGACTAATGAGATTCACACTCAGTAATGATATTTGCATCAGTTATGAAATGCCAACCATTCAACTCTATGCACCTTCATAATAACTACTCAGCTAAACTCCAGCTGTGTACAAAACCACCAACAGTTTATTCACAAGCGCAAAACGTCGTCCTGGCGTGAGCCGACGCCAAAATCACCATAACAACCAGAGCTGCTAATGCTGGTAATGCTAACTACCACCACCGCCCCCTCAAGCATCCCATTACCGCCAAATGTTACGTATACGGCCTCCTCCGATTTTCTACAACATGACATGACATGAATACAGAATCTGAAATAGTATAGGAAAATTTAAAAACGGATCCCGCGGATACAAAATCTTGTAACTTTTTTTCAAACAACAAGTGTATGAATTAACCTAAGAGTTAAACCTACAGAGTCAGTCCCCGTGACCATAGGCAAAGGATTCGATGGTGCTCAAGGCATTGTGAACTTCCTGAGGGCAGGAGTTCCCCTTCGTCATAACCCAGATCTTGATCACGTCCAGATAAATCTGAATCTCGGACGTGCTGAGTGTGGACATCCGCTGTGGATTGATTCCGTCGCCGCCGGCTTCGTTCCCACTGGGATCAAAGACCTCCTGGCTCGAAGGGATCTCTCCCTGAGGCGAAATACCAAAATCTTGTTCATTTTCCACAGAGCCACTGGGACTCGGATTACAATCCACGGCAAAGAGGCAGTCGTCCACATTGACAAAGTCCTGCAATCCAAGATTTTTATTATTAGATTTTTTTACGATTTCAAACTGTGGGGCTCAAGTTATTTTTATGGCATATATAGCACTATGTATGTGATGGGGTGAACGACCTTAAAGTCCCAATTGGGTGGAATGTGAAGGCCCACCACGGCCGCCCTCTCCAGCAGCTGGCTCGTGGGGAAGCCGGTGAATTTGTGACTTTGCTCGTTGCTACTGAGAAGCCCACCAGCCTGGAAGGCGGCCATGATGGACTTGGCGGAGACTTCGTGCCAGGCATTGCTCAACATGAGGATCCCATCGTACAGGGAAACTAGAGGCTCCTTGCTCTGTTCCAAATGGTAGATCATCCGTTCGAGCTGAACCCGCCGGTAGCGCCACTTGAGCTCCCGTACGATCCCGGCCTGCATTGGCTGGATGATGTGGGAAATGTTGCTCGGAATGAGGACGACTTTGATATTACTCAAAGTCGGCAGGTTCTCATGAGCCGGGGTGGAGTTGACGGTGAGGAGGACGTGGCGGTGCTCCAGCCGCAGCTGCTCATCCCACCTCTGGAGCCAACTGCCAAAGGTTCTTTCCGTAATCCAGCCGGACGGGTCCATTGTGACGTGGTAGTCTGCGGGGAGCCGCTGAAGTTCCGCACCCACGACGGCGGCAATGCACGAGGGCTTCCTGGATTGACCCACGATGAGGAGGCGTCGCTTCTCGGAACCATCCGCATTGGAACAGACGAGGACCGTGAGACGCTCATGGGCAATATCGAACGGGGTATCCAGACGATTTTTGAGCATCTTCCAACAGGTTTCGGGCGTGAGCCGGTAGAGGATCCCCACCTCCTCCGCGGCAAACACGTCCTTTGATGGATACGGCTCCGAATTTTTCAAGCGAACTTTCGGCCAAGTATGCTGGATCCAGTCTGTGGCTTGGACAGAGTTGGGAAAAACGGGTTGGGTCGGCTGAGCGGGAGTTTTCTCGGCTGATACGTCGGATTCTCCGGAGCTCTCCCCAGCCTGGGTATTTTGGGCGAGGACAGCGAGTGGTTGAAACATGCCCGGTAACTCACTATTGCTCCCGGTATTGTCTAGTACTTCCGAGTTGTTCGTCATCTTGTCACAGTCCAATTTGTCCTGCTCCTCCTTGACTCGTTTCTGTTTTTTCTGGGCACTAAGGACGATGCAGTAGCGCTGCTTGAACCGCTCCAACCATCCGGATGTGCATACAAAGGAAGTTTTCCCCAGATCTTGAGCGAAGGACTCGGCCATGGTTTGAAGTAGTCGGCCAGTCACGGTCACATTTTGACTCGAAACTGAGTTGTACCACTTGAACAGGGCTTGATCAACCTCTTCAAAGTTGGACTTTCGAAGTTTCTTCCGCTGCGGCCCGTTGGACATGAAGGCCTGCTCAATTTTTTCCCGATTCTTCCAAATGCACCAGACGGTAGACTTTCGGAGATTTGCCAAGCGGCAAACGTCGGATTGTTTCATCCCACTTTCCAGCATGCGGACGATCTCGATTTTCTTTGCTAGGGAAAAGGACTCCCGCGTGGCGGGGCCTTGGGGAAGGGGGGCATAGGCAGGTTTTCGAGTGTTGGAGGAGGGTTTGGATACATTTTCATTTTGCCGATTGCTCGCGGGGGTGAAAACGGTGGTAGGCTTTGGGATTTTTTCGGCGGCTTTCGCTGGCGGGGGTTGTGATTTTCGTTTCGGAGGAGGTTTAGGTTCTTCGGCAGCGGGTGCGGGTGGTGGAGGAACTGATACATGGGCTGTGGTAACTAGCGGAGTTGAAGTGGCACGGAGGAGATTTCCACCTGAGTTAGCAATCCCAGAATGACAAAATATTTAAGGAACTTGTGATTAAATAGCATTATAAAAAGGGTCAAAAGTATAGTACGGTGGATGGGCAAGACTCACGAGTATCAAAGTGCAGGCTGCAAATGATGTAACTTCTTAATTTGTCTGACGGCACATCCTTCCAAGTCTCGGCCACATCCAGCAAAGTTAGCCACTGCATTTGCCTGGAAAATAAAACGTTCTTGCAGTTAAAGTTATTTGAATACGAACACGACCATCACTTCACAATTATTGTTATTCGTACTACAAATTTACTCACCTGATCTCATTTGCTGGAAAATTCTGATATGTCAAATGCGATCCCGTTTGCCGACACCAGGGTAGACTACATATTTTTGGTCCATTTTGCAGTGTCGACCCGGAGTATGTACTAACTGTAGATGTGCTTAACATTGTGCCCACGATTATGCACAGAGGGTCAACCCGGAGGAATAATTTTAAACACTGTATTCACACAGTTGCATTCAAAATTTTCAGTTTCCTCCAGGAATCAATCATACGGTTAGCTTTTTACACTTTTTATGGCTGTCATTCAACTGTGCACGACTGCTGGACGTGAGTTGAAAATTATTTACATTTGCAGCCACTGGGGCTGAACGGTAAAACTCGGAGAGTTCATGAGATTACGAATGTAAACTTTTGGGAGTTCCTCCTCCGAGTCCAGCAGGCAGAGCACTGGATGTTTTATTGGAAATGTAACCTCTGCTTCAAGAGTTGATGCAAATGAAATTTACCGCCACAGTTGAGTTCCATCCCAATGTACAAAGTCAGCTGCTGAGTGATGTGGCCCGAGCATCTACCCCGAGGCATCCATGCAAAAGAAATAGTGAACTGAAAAATGTTTGATTTTCGTCTTGTATATATTTTTAATCCGTAAATCTTGTACCTCTTCACCTTAAAGGAGGGGATAGAGAATTAGACACCGAGGTCCGGTCCCCATTCCTCTAGCAAACTTCGTAGGGCGTCCATTATGGCACAGTCATACGAATGATGGAAAGGAGGGGGTCAGTAAATTTGAATTTGGAGCTCCTTTGATGGGGTTGGGGTACAGTGGAGGGATATCTCCCGCCAGGCTATCCCATACTGCTCAAACTTTACACCATGGTTAACGCCAAAGGTATTTAAAGGGTCCCGGGGCCCGAGTCAGTAACTCAATATCCGGTCTTCGGATAGGAAGGAGGCACGGGGAAAGGGCCGCGAGTACTGGGCTGTCCTTTAATGACGTCATCAAATTGCTCAATGGGCGGGTAACACCCTCCCATTTACCGCAATGCTAATTTCGTCATCATTTGGGGTGGGTGGGTCCTAAATTTCGGGAAATTTGATGACGTCATTTATGGACAGCCCTTAACCCTGGCGTGGGTAAAACCGGATGGGAATAACCCGGGTATGGTGAAACCCTCAAGGTTGCACTCCAAGTGGGGGAACTCCCAGGGGGGTTTCGGGTACTACCGAAAAACCAAAAGGTTTAAGGACCGCTACAAAAATTACCACACAAGAGGATTTTGTCAATAATTTGTGGGTTATTTCATAGCAACCCGGAGGGTTTGTGCACCAAGGTGCTCGATTTTCGAATCCCGCGCAGTATATGGTCCTCCCACCGAGTAGATATATAACATTCCGCATCGTGGTTAAGACGTGTCGTCCCATTTTGGCAGGATATACAAAATATTTTAAGGGACTGCGCATAGCTCACGAACGCGTTGAGCGATTTTCAATTGTGAGTTTTTTGAAAAGATTATACTCGCCGCAGGACTTTAAATATGTGAAAGTACAAACGCTTCTGTAGTCCCTCCGCGAAAAGTGCTTAGCTCATGGACGCTTGGACCGATTTGAGTCATGTTTATTTCGAAAGATGTCATATTAAATCTAGGACACTCTTCTAGGATATTTTGAAAGAAAGTTAAACAATTTTGAAATTTTGAATTAAATTGTACTTCATTTTGAACTTTTTTAATCATTGTTGGTTTTAAATTTTTAGAAAAGTACAAAAGATTTGACAAAAAATCCGAAAAGATACGCAGAGACTTTAATTTTATCTTTTAAGAGAAAACTGACTCGAACCGCCCAACGCTCTGTAGGAAGCCGAAGCCGCTTGTCGTTCGATGAACCGAGGAGGGCCGCGTCAGATTTTCGCGGTTTTTGGTGTGGTTGACTGGACAACTCATACCAACAAAAGGAAAAAAATCTTATTTAAGACTTGGAAAGATCATGGTTCGTGTGTACCGAGAACCTGTTCAAGTAGTAAAAGTGGTAATTACAATCACTATTTGAAGTTCAAGCTCTGTTGCCTCTCAGTGACGCAACAACTGTGCCTTGCGCAAGATTCCCAAGTTCGAATCTAGATGCAATATTGGATGTGAGTCTTCGTGCAAGGTAGTCGTGAAAATCAACTTTTTCATTGGAAAATGCGTTCCATAATACACCTGGGAAGCACCGGATGTTAAACGGAAACCTTGTCAACAATGTCGTAATCTCTCAATTTTAAGCCCTCTCGTAAAATCACGCACGTTTTCCTTTATCAGTTTTTCTCCTCTGCTCTGTGGCAACTAGTGAGTGGTCTTTCCGTGCTCACCACCTTATTTAAATATCTATAATACTTAAACTGAAAGTAGGTCCGCCAAAATGGTCAACTTATTCAAGTTAACTTTGTCAGCAATATTGACACTGATTTGTGCAGGAGCAGCTGCAATTGTCACCGTATTTCTGGCGGCAATCGCTGTCATGTTTCTCCCTTATAAACTATCTGTCCGGCTTATTGCGCGGGCGTTCCGGCCGGACCTCAAAAGCATCGTGAACGGTGGTTGCAATAGTCTGTTTGGTTCAAACACCGGCCCTGTTCCGACTGCTAATGTGTCTGTGTTCTTAATTGTAAACGGAATAACAACTGTGGAAGAGATCAGGGACCGTTTCGAAAAGCACGTTCTTTGTGAATTGGCCGAGGACGGAACCCATGTATACGAAAAGCTCAGGCAAACCCTGGCAGCATTTATGGGTTACCGTTTCTTCCAGTCAGTAGAATCTTTCGATTTGAACTACCATGTACGTGCTTATGATCACACAGGGGATTTACAACTCCCATCTCACCGACGCTTCTCCGAATCTGACTTGAAGAAACTCGCTGGGAAGTTGACCTCGAAACCCTGGATTCCTAACCGTAGTAACTGGGAGATGCTCATCGTGGATAACTTTCGGTCAGATGACGATGACGAACGGAAGACCTTACTATTTTTCCGGATAAACCATGCCTACGCAGATGGCTTCGGCATAAATCGTATCTTGAGGAAGATCACAGACGCATCTCCGGAGCCTCAAGAGTTTCCGAAGGGGAAGCCGATACCACTAGGACTTAGAATACTACGCTTAGTCATCCTCCCTCTCAAGTTACTGTGGGACATAGGAAAAGTATTCTCCTTCCTGCATCTAGGCCTTAGTTCGTGGACTCTTGGTCAAAGGCAAACAAAAACCCGTGATCTCATGAGTGCCTTTACGAAACCGATTCCATTGGAGAAAATCAAAGTAATTAAAAACAGAATGCGGGTCCCTTACGCCACTGTTTTGCTCTATGCACTGGCTGTAGCTCTCATGAGAACATGCAATAGAGCGGGTATTAAAATTCCAGAGAAACTTTTGTGCATGTTGCCCTTACCGAAGCCTAAACATCCAGGTGGAATGACAAACCATCTGTAAGTTCGGGCAAAAGTTAATATTTAATAGATGTACATGAGATTAACTTGAGATGTCTATGTATTTTTGAAATATAATTTGTAACTTTATGATTCGACATGTAGTGCAGGTGGTGTTATGAAATTCCCAGCTATTTTGTCCTCATCCTCGGGCGTGAGAAAAATGAATGCAACTTTCAAGAGCTCCGTTAAATCAACTGCACCACTAATGGCAGGCATCTGGTTGACCTTCTTGAGCTTTCTCCCCAATGCAGTAGCCAAGATATTTTACCGCTTTGTAGCGCCAAGCTTGGCCATTAGTATCTTTCCTGTCATAACTGACCCTGCGTACATCAGTGGTAACCTTGTAAGCGACAGCATTCCGCTAATTGCAGGATTAGCCTTCCCAGCCACGAATGGTGAGTCTAGAGCGATGTTATTAGTATCTTTCCTGTCATAACTGACCCTGCGTACATCAGTGGTAACCTTGTAAGCGACAGCATTCCCCTAATTGCAGGATTAGCCTTCCCAGCCACGAATGGTGAGTCTAGAGCGATGTTGATGAGTTACGAAAGCGTGCATGTAGATGGCCTAGGGCAGCGTATTTTGCACATTTGCACCTATTTGAATTTAAAAATTTTAGCGGCAACCGTTTGCATGGGAGGAGCTAATGGGAGGCAGCGTGTTATAGTGGCATTGGACAAAAACGTTTTCCCTTACCCGGAAGCCTTTAGTCATCTGGCGGAATACATAGAAGAAGAGATTGAAAATATGTATTCCAGTGGAATGGATAAAATTAGTTTTGTTTAATGGAATCGTCGGGAATGGGGCCTGATAGAATGTAACGTGAATAATTAGCTTCAGTGTAACATAAAAAATTGTCTTGAAAGCATAAGAGTGTTCATGGTTGTATTTTATTGTTGTTGACGGAAAAGCAATTTGATGCTCATTCACGAAGTAATAAAGTGTTTGAAGGAGGATTAACGGACGCCGCTTCCCTATATATTGCTTTCACAGGAAGCACCGATCACTTAACAGCACAATCCAGATCATAGTGTTTGACATTTAATACCTATTCGTAAAAAATGCCGTCAGTGTTCTTCTACGAACTTGCCTTTTAACTTATTCTGGTTTGTGGAATGGTGTAAGTTTCCCAACAAAATATCTTCTCTGGATTAATTATATTTATATGTAATTTCAAGTTCTTTGGCTCTCAGATTGAAGCAATTTCTGAAAAGTCACAATACAATGGGCATTTATTGAAATTGAGATAACTCAACCGGAATAAGTGAATTTTCATTGTTGATTAAATCGAAATCTGTGAAATCAAAATTTTAGAAAGTCACGGTGCGCCGATGCGATGGTGAAATTGGAGAGCCATCGAATTAAGCTAAAATTTTGCACATGGGCTTAGCTGTCAAATGCTTGAAATCTTTATCTTCGTCATGGCATTACAATGATTTTTTTGGCCAGTGCAATCAAATAGGTTGCAAATCTTCTAAGGACTAATCAAACCCGTAGTAGAGGCGTTGGCAATGTAGAACGTAGAATAAAGAATGTAGAATAAGTATTATAGTCATTCGTTGTCCATGATAGTGCATTCGTACGAAGTTCGGGTTTCAGAAATTCCGCAGAACGGAGTAATTTTTTAAAATCTGCGTTTTCTAGTTAGGAGGAGCAATGGGTGCTTCCAGTGGATGGTATAGAAACTTGCGCTAACTCAAGGGTTTTTGGGAATCGTATAAATAACTAAAATCAATTTTTGATACGGTGACGCAACTATGCAAAATGCAATTTGTAAACTAGTTAAGTTGGCTGTTGGCTTCCCTTTCATTTTCTTTGGCGTTTTCCTTTTTCCC
>WJFA01000909.1:0-27384 GCA_009870155.1 Pseudobourletiella spinata | reverse complement strand
ATGAACCGGATTTTTGACAACCTTGGGGGTAAATCACAAGGGTCTTCTACTACAGCTACCAGAGCAACCAACATTTTAACTGATCTCTCGTAATCCAGTCTGAGCAGAGCACACACACTCATAAATAAATATGCACACACCACACCACCCATTTCAGATCATTACCAAACTGGGTAACATAAACATATCACACACACACCATTACTTGTACACATGAATACGCCTTATTCCCTCACAATTTGCATATTCATCTCTACCGTTCTTCCCCCTCCAACAAGCTCAGTAAAAGCAGCAGCAGTAGAGCAGGGTAAGTCGTCTTAAGTGAAACTAACCTTTACTGCTCCGCTCAGGTCAGGTTGATTAAAAAAAATTGGGCGTAGGTCAGTCTTTTAGCGAGCGAGCGATCGAGAGAGAGAGAGAGAGACAGAAGGGCACGCCACGACGGCGGATCACGGAGTGTTCAGTAAGAACAATAATCATAATAATGTGATATAAAGTCTGACTTAACCACCATGAACCTCATCTCCATTAGTTACTATGTGGACCGCCATGATGGAGGTCTGTGGACAATAAATCGTCTTCCCAGAGAACTCCCTCATCCCCATCGCCCGCAGTGGTCATCAGCATGTATACGAGGTGCGTCTTATATTCTTCTTGCCCAAAAGGATGATGATATGCCCAACATTCCTTCATCATGAAACGCATGAACCATTCTTCAAAAATGTTCACCGTCCATCCGTCCGCTCGCCCGCCCGCCTGTAACCCTGCTGCACCCATCACCATATATGTACATATACACGTAGCTATGGTAATCATGGTGGCAATATCCATGAATTGCCATATAACAGCCACTCTTACGGGCATGACCGCTACTACCAACTACCACTAACACCACCACCACCACCATCATCATCATCATCATCATGCTCATGCCTCCCAACGTTGTTGTTGTTGAGCAGGCACACGCTTTTGGAGCGGCACAGATATTATCATGATTATCACCCGGCCCACGCAGACGATTTTAAGGAGATGCTTGAGGTTCACGGACCAAATCCTATGGCGGCAGGGATCGTAGTTTGGGCATGGGCTAATCACTTACCGCCAACAATCATGTCATGTATATATTATATATACGAATCCGTATTAATACCTACCCCAACTATCCCTTTGGAGAGGATGAGGAGGGATGCGTGGCATGTGTGTTTGTGAGTGTGTGTGTGTGCCTGTGAGCGTACTCATGAGAAAGAATACTAATAGCACACGTCGTGGGAATCCGTTTCAAGTTTAACAAACTTCAACTGCTGCGCAGTCCACCTCGTCTCATCATCAGCCAGCCTGGTGAGCACATATAGACACTCGAACCACAGCCTCCAATAATAATTGCTCGCACGCCGATTAAACTCCCCTGGCCCTTAATTTAAATTTATTACACGCCCCTCGCCCCATTCAACCAGTGCTATAGTATACGCTCATCATCATGATGACGCGCCGTCGAGCTTGCACACTTGTTTCACATTATTATGGATCCTTCCCATACGGACGAACGACGAAGTCGACGACGAGGGCTGACTTTTAAGTTTGCGGCGTAGCATCATTGTATCTATGCATGCATGCATGTATGCTCCTAGGATTGTGTGTGGCGTGACCAACTATAAAACATGGGACTAGTACACAAAGACACACATGCACATACACACACACACACACACACACACACACACACACACACACACACACACACACACACAAACACGAGTATACACACACACACACACACACACACACACACACACACACACACACACACACACACACATACACGTGCCAACGACCGACAAAATCCCCTCATCGTCAAATCGTCGTCGTCGTCATCATCGCCACTAATCCTATGCCATCTCATGAACCCTGACTTTCTCTCCTCCCTCCCAGTAATTCATATTTAAATGTAAACAAATTTTGTACTCTTCAACTATGTGCGAGTCTCACTGTCATGTAGACTATGATGAATTCACTAAGTGTGTGTGCGAGAGCGGCTTCCGTGCCGCAGAGCTATGAAATCACCATTTCAATTCCATAAGCCTCACTCCCAGTCAGTCAGTTCAGTACAAAATTCTCCATATGCATTCTACGGCCAAGTCCATGGTCAACGCTGTTCCCAATGCAATGTCCTTTTCGCCAACCTAGCCTAACCTCTTTCCCTCTCCCATCATCATCATCATCATCATCTGTAATCGTATGTGCACAGCTGTGTCGGCTCTTTCTATCTCTCTCCCTGTGTGTGTGTGTGTGTGTGTGTGTGTGTGTGTGTGTGTGCGCACAGTAAAAAAGGAACCTGCCCACAAGCTTGTGAACTTGATTTTCAATAGTGCAAAGGTTGAACGAGTAAGTGCGGTGATACTGAGAGTGGTTGAGTGGGGACCGTGTAGCCGAAGTAGTAGTACAGGGCTAGGCACAACAAGTACCAAACTAATGCGCACAGAGTCAACGCATCCTAAATCTCTTCAACGTGCTACGAGCGTGTCGTGAACGCCTTATGGTGTCTACTTCAAATCAATCACTCCCAACTTCAATACAGGCATCCTGCATATTAAACAACGACGTCGACGATGCGATGAAGAGGAGAGTACACAGAGAACCTTAGTTAGATAGTTAGTGTCATTCCACTATGCTCTTCTCCACCCTTCCTCCCGTCCGTGTGCGCTGGGAACTATTACCTCTCATAATCATAACGCTTGCATAATGGAACGTTAGTATCAGCAAACATCTGATACCAGGAGTCACATCCCAACAATCCTGCCACATCACTCATATGATACCACTCTCAGGCCCCCGGAGGAGTGTGCTGTGTGTACCTTGTATGCATAAACGTTCCACCTAACGTATCAAATGGTAAAAGCTGGGCACATCCTTGCTTGCCAGACTACTACATCAAATTCCAATAGTAATAGTAACAATAATAATGACAGTCAAAATCCCCACATATTACAATTGGCTGGCTCATCATCATCATCATCATCAATCCTTCCAGGACACAAAGTCGTCTCACTAACATGGCTGGAGTGGAACTTTCGGGGTTTCAATGTCATTCATGTAATGTGTTGTATGTGGCTGGAAAAAACGCTGCTGTGTACCAAACCGGCACGACCACAAGTTATTACCACAATGGGCTGTCCAACTTCCAAGTAATTGCATATATAAGATTGAATGAATGAGTAATGGTAACCAGGAAAAACCACGTTGGACCCTCCACGTAGATTCCACCATGTAGCCAGCCTTCCCTCCAACTGAGTACATAAACGAAACTCGGACCCGCTTACACCATTCCACCGCACGGGAGGCGGGTAAGTTGAGGCTGAGCATGTTTCGCCGTGACCAGGGCCGGCCGTAGAGCTCTGACCATGTAATTAAACCGCATATATGCAAAGTTATCCTAGGGTCAAGCGTCTCAGCCAGCCCTACCGCTTCGTCACCACCGCCATGACCAGAAGGAGGCGGATAGCCTGCATGATTCAGTGACTGTACCGGAACGACTCCTTTTTTAATGACTCATGAGGGGAAGTTGAGTCCAGAGCCGCCCCACCGTCCTCTATTCTCCTCTTCTGGGAAACGGACGACTTACGACATCAGCATCATCATCATGGGATAGCACCGAGCTCATAAGAAAGATTCCATTTGACTTCCTCGCAGGCAGGCCGGCATACTCCCACAGACTCACACCATAACGTCGTGGAAATGCACCAAATCCTCTCACAAAATCATGCATATGACTGCATCGAGTTAACCTCGACTCTTTCAAGGGCAGCACGCTCAACGTGTCGCGAATCGCGCATTTGAATTTAGGCATGTGCTCCACGAGGAATAATAATAACAGAGATAAAGGAGAATAGTACACGGCGGCCCATGGAAATCATTCACACAAAGACGTACACACACACACACGTACGAGCTTGATAACATCATAGAACCTCATGCGCCGCACCCTTCTGGGATACGGCTCAGCCAGCACCGTAGCCAGTCAGCCTAGGAAACATTCACCATCATCCCCACACGCTAACATGTATGGTGATGGGACCTTGAATCCGTTCAAAAATATTATTATCATGATGATGATTCCATCCATTACAATAACATTATCCTATCCGTTGCATCAACTGCACACTTTACAAATGAATCAATTCACTACTGTCAATACAAGTTTCCAGCGACGGCATGGGTATTTTCTCACAGATGAGTGGGGAACCATCATCATCACCATCCAACCGACCCGTCCCGACTCCTCATGCTGAATGATGATGATGAAAGAGTTATCTATCTCTCTGTATTCAACTATGTGTGCTGGACGCATACACTCTTCCATTCGTAAAGCACACTCAAGGATCTATTTGACAACAAAATCCGTCTTTACCACGCAAACATACAGACACACACACACACACACACATCATGTGCACGAGTAGCTTCGTACATATGCGCGCACACATTCTACCATGACATTCAGGTACTCTTGCGAATGCATACCTGTGTTCCTTTCCACACAAAAAGTTTCCATTGCCAGCTTACTCCACCCTTCCCACCGTCCCCGCCCCCTTCCTTTAAGTCTTGGCAAGGAGCGCGTGTGCAAAAAAGAATGCACGTGGAGCGAGAATCAACGTCCTCGTCAATCATGTTCTCGTCAGATGTATGGTTATGTACTGTACGAGGGGTAATGATAGCTCATGTTGCAAGTGCACACTGAAACCTCGTTGATTTTCGTTTACTTCTATTATTATAGAATGGATGCTAAGAGGATGATCATGATGACGAGCTAAGATGAAGAAGAAGGAGCGATGAGAACGAGATGATGGGCTATAAAAAGTGCAAGGTGAATCTCACCAAAAAATAAAATAAAATAATGCGTGAACGTCCACCGTCCCGACGGACTACATTACGTAAACAGCACAAATCATTTCCCACACTCGTCATACGTCTCACATCCCTACTATGTGACGACGACGACTACCTTCTCAATTCCTAAAGTATCACATGCTTCAACTAACACGAGCTCACTGCAATTACACCCACCCCTCGCACACCTGCTTCCCCCCTCAAACCACTACGTTCCCCATGCGCCAAACATCTCACCTACAATTATTCTCCGAGAGTTCAACAGGCATCAGCAAATGTAACTCCTCCAAGTGTCTCTGCATTCTCACACACATGTCTACAGCATGGACACCACCGCTGTCGTGACCCAACCTGTGCAGCAGCAGCAGTAGCACCGGGGAAACAGACTTGAGTGTGTGTGTATGCACGTATGGGTAACAAGCACCTCACTCACCACAATCATTTAGATACTGAATTAGATACAATAGGCAGGCTTGTTGTGATACTGAAGGTCATTTTATGCTGGCTCCTCCGCTTTCCAATTCCAATCTTCCACGCCGGCCGCCGACATTCTGAAAACTTTACTTGTTTTTCCACTCCATCTACTATTCATTTGCATTTTCTCAAGTATTTATTTATACTGTTATTCCCATGAGACTGAGCGAGAGCCTAAAAGTCATTCCGGTTTCATTTCGCAACTGCTAATATTACTATTGATTATCGATCATGGCACGACCGTGAGTTAGGTAGACAGAATTTGAAAGAAACCATAGGGTATACAGAATTCACTTAAAACAGAGGACTTCACAGTATGGTATTGCTACCATTCCTCTCTCT
Source organism: Pseudobourletiella spinata (assembly GCA_009870155.1). Taxonomy (NCBI): domain Eukaryota; kingdom Metazoa; phylum Arthropoda; class Collembola; order Symphypleona; family Bourletiellidae; genus Pseudobourletiella; species Pseudobourletiella spinata. The sequence goes on along the minus strand of WJFA01000909.1, from coordinate 21,684 downwards.
CTCTCAGGAGGAGTACGTAAGGGCTATGGGAAATGTATGGGAGTCCCTCCTGGGTGCTGTTGTGTGTGAGGGAACTCAAGCTATGAGAACCGATCCAGAAGTAGTAATTAACCCTCCCGCGTATTTCCACATCCCACGCTAACCACCCAAAAAATTTTATACGGCTTCAGGAGGATTCTAAAAGTCCGCATAACAACCCTGCAATCAACGGTCCTACAAGGACTACAGAGAAAGGGAGAAAATTTGCGCTCCGACTCCTTTCCCCCAGGTATATACATGCATCATTCTGAATCTGAACTCACAGAGTAAGTCAGTGAGATTAATAGTAATAATCCTGATTATAAAAGTTTCTTCTAATCCTACCCGGCGGCAGTTGAGCTTCTCCCAAATAGGGATTAGTATTAGTAGTAGTAGTAGTAGTAGTAGTGGTGGTGGTGGTGGTCGACTTTGGAACTGGACACAAACTGGGAAAGTTCATATCAGTTCTCGTACCGTACCCTATCTCCGTCGGAATCCGGCCTATCCCTGCCTAACTTTCTCCCGCTCCGTGGTAGTACCACAATGTGTGGTGGGTCCTCTGCCGCACTTAATACAGTTAGACATAACTTTCCATCCGTGTCACTCCTCCGGCTTCATGGATTATGCATTCAAAATGGCCCCACCGCTCCACCTCCGCTCACTACTAGATATTTACTCGAAGTTTTGGAGAGGAACGGAATAGTGGGAATAATAATAATCATAATAACAGTAACAACAGTAACAATCCCTACTTTAGGATCCATTGGAAAGGAAGGAGGTCCCGCTTACAAGATCCTCCACGCACACATTTCTGGAGCTAATAGGGAGCCACGGCGGAGCTAATAGGAGCCTCGCTCCAAATAATCCCTCTTTACAATAGCCAAGTTAGATCATGCATCTAGAAATTGGTCATGGAATCATAGCTCCTCCTCCTCCTCCTCGTCTTTTTCTTCTACTCTACATCTACTTCGGATTCGTTACGAGTGCCATCATAGAGGATGAAACGATCTCTCTTTAGGATCTTTGTAAGAAGCCCTCCGGCAATCACACACACACACACACATACAAACAAACTCTCCTTCTCAAATCCAACATTTCCAATCTTTCCCTTTCCTTTGAAGAGCTGTAGAGAGATGGTGGTGATAGTAGTGGCGGTAGGCGGACTCCCCGCCCAAGGATCTCTTATACTCTCAGCCAAAAAGCCCCGGACAAAAAACATGTGGGGCGGTGGGGGGGGGGGTAGAGTAGATCCTCGCAACTTCCGCCCACTCCACTAACTGCCAGCAGCCCAGAGCCGTATTTATAACTGCAGCACCTGAGACACTGTGAGACCAGAGCGGAGGTAGTAGGAACCATTTTCAACCGCGTCAATTCTTAATGGCCTACATATAGACAAGCCATCCCGATCTTCCCCTCCAACAAAAAGACAGCAGCTGCAACGGCGGCAACCATCTCACACGTGGAGAACCCTCATCCTCATCGATCAGGTGCAGCAGTTCCCCTTTCCAGTCCCCCAAGCTATATACCATATTATTCGTCCGTCCGTAATCCTCCATCAAAGTTTCTTCACATTTCTCTCATTAGAATCTCGTCCCTATTCTCGGATTGTGAAACGTAAAAAAGAGTTCACGTAATAGTATTATAATAGTAATAATACGTACTAATAGTACAACAGTAGCATATACTGGCAGCAACAACAGCAGCTACAATAATGTGACGGGATCCAAAGAAACCCGTTTACCGCACGTGTGCTGTGTGCTCCCCTCCCTACCCGGTCACTCTACTGTATGCGTAGCTGTGACCATAGAATAAATATATATATATATATATATATATATGGACAAAGGAACAGTGGGTCGTTGCATGGACCGGATCGTTCACTACCGCTCATGCTCCAGCCATAGCAGCATAGGTCGCCAAAATGACCCATTTCGCGAAAAACCATTTGATTTGAACACCAGTCCGTTCCGTCACCATCCAACCGCCGTGGGCTAGTTCTGGTACATGCGCCAGCCCGCAGTACCCTTACATAGCTATTAGACCTGGCTGACATGACAGTGCTGCTGATACTGTAGATGACAGGCACTATATTGGAAGCCGCCCCCTGTCGTACGTACATACTTCATCCCGCATCCATTCCAAAACCCATCCCGGCTACTGTACCATCCTGCCATCCCCTAAACGAGTTTAACTCTCACAGACTAGCGAGCAATATGACAGTAGGGAGGTGGGGGGGAGGGAAGGCTCAGAATGGCCCTCTTCCAGTCCAATACTATATGACTTACTATTTTATGGCTATACCCAGCCTCATCATCGTACATGTCGACAGCTTTACACAATGTAATGGGACCACCAGAGAGAGGTGAAAGGCGCACGTGGAGCTCTAAGCACGTGGCAACTACATCCTCCTTCCTCAACCCACTCATCCGCCTCATGCTCACAGCCGATAGTAGTATTAGTCGTTGTTGTTGTAGTAGTAGTAGTAGTAGTAGTAGTAGTAATAGCAAGGAAGGAACCAGTCAGCCCGCCTTCGAGATGGTACAGGCTACAGGCATCCATAGGAAGTCACATTTACTGACTCCGTGTGTGTGTGTGTGTGAGTGAGAGAGAGGGAGGGAGGGAGGGAAAAACTGGGGAGAGGGGACATGAAAGTATACCACAGGCTATATAATCTACGGCGCACTCGATTACTGGAATCCTAACTATAAGTGAGTACCGCATCGGTTGTATCCCCTCCAGTTGAATTATAAAGACCAGCAACAGGATAGGATACGATTGCGGAGAAAAGGATTAAAGACAGAGCCACAGGCAGACACGAGCCAGCCGCTTTACGGTTTCCACGCTCTCGCTCTTTCTCTCTATCTCACTCCTATCCACACACGCACACGTCAGACTCATTTAGCCTCTCTATGGAATCTGATGAGGAAATTGCTGAAACCAGCGAAAACCGGTGACTTTTCGGTCCAGACCAGTCAACTAGTTAAATAGAGTGGGTCGATAATAGCCTCAACAACCCTGGGTATCTTCCCTCCTCTTCCTCCACCTCCTTCCCATCATTATCATCCCCATCCCCATCATCATCATCATCATCATCATCATCATCACAAGTTCCTCCCCCATCTGCACCTCCTTTTAGCCGCCATCCAGATGTCACATAACTGCCAATTGAGCCAAATTCCACCGACCTCGGAGTTAATAATAATTAATGTCTGTCATATTTCAAATGGATGATGAGCAGGATAGCTCATTGTACAGGAAGGCTATGTGTGCAATTGTCTGCTCATGCCTGCCACGGATGAGGATTTTTCCCGCAGATTTCCTCAGGCCACCGAATCGGCCATTCCATCACTTACATAAACTGTGTCAGCACCACGCAGCAGTGGTACGAACGCCCGGCTCCATCATACTCCCAGAGGCGCATCAGGTAGCCGCCCAATAGCACGTCATTCTTCCAACTCATCCCCTCCTACAGAAAACATGAGGCCCTACTACTACATACTGTATCCTTCAGGCCTCTATCTGACAGTCTATCCCACTTGTCCGACACAGCCAGAGTCAGTCATATCATCGTTATACGCGCCAGCAGGTATGCACACATTATGTAAGCGTAAGCTGATACGCACACATTATCTCAGTCAGTGTCAGCGGAGCTGCGTAGATTGTATAAGCGTCAGTTGATATTCACTCACAGTCAGGAATAAATATAACAATAAAAAGAAGGGAAAGGGGGAAAAAACCAACTGCTGCGCATCATGTCCAGCCTATCTGGAATATCCACACGCGTCACACGTCCAGTACATTATTATAGCCAAACTTGGGTTTCTACCGCATTAGTGGAGTGGCAGGAATGACCACAAGGTCACCCGGAACAAGTCCTCCATGCCATAATTCCATCACCCCATTTCCCCCCGAAACAATAATAATGTCTCCACCGCCGCTCTGTGATCTGAAAAGGGAAACATTTCCTTCTCCTCACACATCATTTGGCTAAATGTCTCCGAGCGAGGAAGAGCTGTCCATATGGACGCATGTAGATGTACAAGTATTTCAGGGTCAGCAGAGATGATTCCGCAGCTCCGCCTCACAGATGACATTAGTGCAATAGCAGCTGACTTCCCGCAACTACTATATAAAATAATAATAATGCTACTAGCCGCAGGAGGGGAAGAGTCCAATTGGCTAGCGCGCAGACAAGAAGAAGCATAGGACTAATAATGAGAGTAAACGGCATCATCGGCCATGTATCTCCAACCACCGGACTTCCGCTTCCCATCCACATATGATTATTATATACATACATGCGCAAAATAATTCGGAGAGTTTCATCATTATAATAATTCTCATCATCACCATCATCATTAGGAATGGCAGCAGCATGGACCGGAGGCCAAATGGTCGTTGTAAAATGGGTTTATTTCAACTTATACGATGGTAACACGGCCCTTGTGTGCTGAATGTGAAACTCAACTACAGGATGACGTAAGCCGTCACTCCCGTGTGGATCCTTTCCTATACTACATAACCCGAGGGTAGTAATCACACGGCCGCAGTCACTGATCGTCCCGGATCAAATCTCAACGGCTTAATTCCTCCACACATAATAATACCAGAGCAGTGGTGGTGGCAGCAGCATCCTCATTATAATCTGGCCAGACCCACATAGTTTCCCCCAAAATTTCATCTCCATCCACACCCCCCCCCGACGCTCCTAGTTTGGAAACTCCTCCCTCTCTGTGATCCACATAAGAAGTCAAAGTCATTCCCTGAGCATCAAACTGTACCAGAAAGGCCCTTACGCTCCCATCCGCCACTGCTCCGCTTCTGATGAACAGAATCCCTCTGCGGGACCAGTCATTCATTTACACACAAACTTAATCCTTTGAGCATCATCGCAAATCATCTCATACACGGATTCAAGTAATCATCATCACCGTTATCATTGTAGCCATGGCCGAGCGCATTGAGCTTCTACGTCATCTTCACATACACACACACACACACATAAGCTCAGTACTGAGGGGATGAAAAGCCTGTAAGTCTCTTACATCTCACACTTGATAGCCTTTAAAAAAACCTGCATCCACAGATATCAAGTTCCGTTCCTCTCTCTCTCTCTCTCTCTCTCTCTCTCACTTCCCAATGAATGGACCAATACAAGTTCGCTCTCAGTTAGTCTAAGAATCATCATCGTCATCATCAGTATCTCAGAGAAGGAGTACTGTAGGGTACGACGGTGGCTTGATCGACTGAGATCCCCACACCAAGCCTAGGAACAAGTGTACGACCCTCCCATCACCGCCAACACCACGGCAGCCACATCCCTTTGGATCCTGATCCATATGATAGTTCCTCCTGATGATGACTCACGGGAAAAGTGGTACAGAGCCCATGGTGGGGAGGAGAACAGGGTGGGTCATGGGATACTGCGGGTTTTTACCAATTCTTATTAAGCTAACAAGCTATCCATGTCACATGCCCTCCCTGGCCCTCTTCTCAGGTGGTGGTGCTGGGGTGGCAGATATCTCCTCCAGCCAAGAAGGCACAACTACACCCGCTCTCAGCACCACATTTGGCCCCACCACCACTTGCTTGAGGTATCGTATCGTATCGTGTGTGCGCGCCTGCTCTGCGCGTGCTCCTACTGCAGGACGGTGTCGCGGAAGATTAATATTGCGAATAGGAATGCGAAAAAAGGCTCTTGTTCTTCATGCCCCGGGGGAATCTCTGCCACGTATCTATCCATCTATGTGTGCATGCATGTATGCACATTATACCGATCCACCCATCTCTCTGCATGTTTACAGTGCACATAGCATTTCTGCTCGGAACTCCACTATTCGGGAAGGGGAAAAACCAACGACCGATGTGACTCCATCAACCGCCAACATCGTGCTTGGCACATGCTCTCACAGCCTCTTCTTCTTCGTCTTCATCTTCTATAACCTTCCCGTCGTTGTCGTCGTGAAGCAAGGCGCTGGCACAAATGAGCCATTCTCTCCAACATTCATCCATGCATACACATACAAAATATAGCATAACCAGACGACGACTCTCAAAATACTTGAGTCACATAACGTGGGGGAGAAAGAAAGTAAAAATCGTAGTCCGCAATAATAAACAGACGCACCTCATGATGATCCCCCTCCACCTCCTTCTGCCGTCTCTCCTCCTCATGATCTTCCACACGATGGTGGCACATGCATACACACACACACACTCTTCACACACACACACACACACACACACACACACACACACACACACACACACACACACACACACACACACACACACACACACACACACACACACACACACATACATGCTCTCTCCGCGGTCACGACTATGTTTACACTGTATTTTAGATAGACGGCCGAGGGAAGCTAATAGGCTCAGCTCTGGGAGAATGACGATGGAATAAGTCGAGTCATACTTTGCTCTATAGTAGCACGACGTCCCTGTCATTCTATAATAACACTACAGTTCATTCCCCACTGCTCAGCAGTACAGAGGTCAAATGGTCTCCAACCAGCGGGCCATATATATCATCAACAGGCAGAGATAGGCTAACTCCAGCTGTATCCTCTCTCAGCAGAACACACACACACACAGTCTCCTACACACGCAAACAAGAATATTATTTACATTCCCACACACACAGTACCTGTAATTACAGTCATGTTACCAGTGACAAAGCGTTAGAGACCCTGATCACCCCTGACATCTTCTATCCCTGTTGTGTAGTAGAAATTAGATTCAGTTCATTTAATAATGGAGTAGCAGTAGTACTACTACTTACTACTAGAGTGATCCTGAATCCTGACTACTCGCAGGAAAACAATCCCCGTCCCACCTCAAGGCTCATCATAACCACACGGCTCGTTTCTCATTACGCAAGCAGGAGACGAAAACAAACGGGACCAATTTCCCTAATTTATCTGGCGCATTGATGCACGTGAGTGGAAATAACCTGGTGGTAGTAGTGGGGCCGCACAGCGTACCGTGTATCAACCCTCCTCCTAACATCAATATCCTCACTGCACACACACACACACAAACGCACACTTGCAAATCATACGGATGGAGATATAAGGTCATGCAGGTTGCAGGTGCAACATTGTCCATACTCACACATACACACACACATACCGAGGATATACACGTGTGGAGGTGGGATAAGAACCGTAGCAGTGACACAAAAATCCGCATATCAAAACAATTCCCTCATCTCTTTGCACATGCACACACACACACACACACACACACAGGTACATACAAAGGAATACACATCTGTGAGTGAAATATTTTGGAACGGCCGTTACAGAAATCCATGAATATTTCATCCATGGCCGTCGGCCAATCCGTCAACCTCATCAACAACAACCTCATCCTCATCATCATCACCACCTTCCTCCTCCTCTCATCCTCAACCTCATAACCCTGTCGCTACGCAGCTTTAACCTGGCCACGACCATTGCTAACTACTGTTCTACACTTTACGACTTGTAGTAGTAGTGGTAGTAGCAGTCATCGTCGTCGTAATATGGGTACCTCATGATGAAGAATACCTCTGTCTCACTACCACATAACCGTCAAGTATTCCGCATATACGTGAAATGGGGAATACCGACCATGTGTGTGTGTGTGTGTGTGTGCATGCATATATATTTGCGTGTATCTAACCATATGCCGTGTACCTTACATTCAGGATTCGTCGAACACTGTTCTCGCACATGCTCTCGCCTAAATGGAACCCACACATGCTATGTAACCCATCCACATGATCTGACACTACACATACATTTTAGTTAGAGCCTGTCGCACTTGTGCCATGAGGCACTAACCCCATTTGCATAACTAATACCGGTCCCGTGACGACATCGACAACTTTGACCATCCTCAACGAGCCAACTCTCAGTCAGTCACTCAGAGCAGAGCACGTACCACCACCAACCTGGCTATGATCATGATGATGATACGCAGGCAGGCAGGCAGGCAGGCAGGCATACATTGGCAGAGTCGTATTATAATCCCCTTGCGCCGCAAACACTGAATGACTTGGTCAACCAGCAACAGCTATTATGCATCATAGTGCGACCACATCTTTACGTACAATGTTTACATGATCATCATAAAACTATTCCCTACAGTGAGACCGATAGCGACGACCTCGGCCACGACGATCATGATGGCTACGCAGTACGTAGTACTTTTACTTGTGTAGTTTTTGAGTGTGAGGGTCAACTTCCACACCATACCGTTCCTCCTACATACACAGAAGAGTCAACCAGGACAGATGGATTCCTCACGTAACAGCAAGTGTGGCGGAGACACCGAGACAGACAGTCAACTCTCCTCAACTCCTCCTCATCCACAATCCACACACACACACACACACACACACACACACACACACACACACACACATTCTCTCCGCATCTCTGCTCCTGCCGGGACCCAGCCATAGCATCAAATTAAATGACCTTCAACGAACCCTTCCGCCTCACATTCCCATTCAGCCTGGGCTCCCGCGGTATCATCATCATGGATGATCCGACCAAACGTTCAAAGGCGTGCGGATTCAACTCCGACCAATGTGATTGCCTTTCTGCATAAAGCACTCCCAAAGGCACTAATATTGGATAAGAGCAATTTCCATCTTCAATGACATCAATTACCATATTCTTTCCATCCGCAACCACCCCTCCACGGACCTGACACATACACGCCAACACATATATGCATAGAAACTCCAATCCCAGGAAACTGACATCCATCTTTTCCCTACATACTCTCGTCAGTCAGAGTCACACGACGGTTCCCAGTCAACCTGAACTCAGAGCAAGCAGAGACGGCATTTCGGAGCAGGCCGTTGAGCCATATGGCCAAGGTAAGGCAAGTAGAGAGTGTAGGAAACTTTTCTCACATGGTACAAGCACACCGACACATGCACACACATACACATCATGCCGGTACACCACGGAGCAGGCTACCAGGAATCCCTCATCAGACGCATGCTGGATCAATAATGAAAAGTCACTCCCCTCGCCGGCAATCTCTCGTCCGCGCCGCGGCATTCCGGGAACCCCGTTAAATTCACCCGCAAGGGGCCTGCCGTCGCAACTCGGAGTCACCATCAGATGACGGAGGCACGTACAGACAGACAAACAGAAAGGCAGAGGAGGGCAACCCACAACAACACATGACAGACGAGCCCGGTAGTTCCTGGCCACCGCATCCACACCTTCTTCCCTCCCCGCGTCATCACCATCAAAATCATTCCACGACCTCCGCCTCCCCCAAATAAACATGTTCTTCCCCCTTAGTTAGTCAGTCCGTGGGAGAGTCTCTGGCAGAGAGAGAGAGAGAGAGGTGAGTCAATTTCATGTCGTATGCGAATACCGTGTGTGTCCATTCAAACCACCACCGCCGTTTCCTCCTCCCACCACATGCGAACCTCTTATGCCTCGTTGTCAACATGTAGTTGTCGTTGCTGTTGCTCTAGTTCCCACTGGGGGGGGTGGAGGTAACAAATGCCGTGACAGACCATTCCGGAGATGAGCATGCCATGTCATGGGATCCCATCCCATCCTATTTATTGTCGCACTAAATATATCAAAAGGCCCGACCGCTGGGCAAAGTCAGCCGGCAATACAGGCTGTGGTGACACCACAGGCACTGCACCGGGGGATGGAGCACGTCCGTATAAATGCCTTCCTTTCCAACCTTTCCATTACGCTTCCACTCCAAGTTGGGATATGAAACCCTTCCAGTTGCCCCACACCACACACTACCATCATCAACCTCTCCTTTTTCTCACCGAGATGATTAGACTGGGGATGCGGAAGAAGGGCGTTAGGGCTTTGGACATGCGGATGGGTGGAGGCTCCGTAAAATACACCTACATACGTACATACGCTTATACATATAATACATAAAAATATGTACATATGCTTCCGCCCACCTCCCGCCGCTGATCTTCCTGCTACCTGACAACAACAACAACAACAGCTTCTTTGAGATCCAAAGTACATTCCCCACTTCTTCTTGGCCACACAGAGCAGAAGCACGTACCAAAGCAAATTTTCCTCCCCATTTCCTCCTCAACGAGCCCTCGTCGCCACACATTATGACGTCTGGGTCGCTCGGTCACATTCATACAGAGATCCAGAGGCAGAATGTATATCATCCTAAGTATACCCCGTAATAACAATAATAATAATAATAATAATAATAATAATAATAATAATTACAATACTACTAATAATGAAACCACTACAAAACACTAAACCCGCCTACCTCCAGTCCAAGGAGTATTGGGTACAAGAGACCAGAGCAGAGGATTACAGTAGAACCTCAATTATCCGGCCCCCTTTAATACGGTCACTCGTTAATGCGGTCAAAAATTCCTGGTTCCGAGAGGGCCGGATTAACGGGGTTCTACTGCATTATTGTATTACGACTGTAATTTCAAATATTTTTATATTATATTACAAAATTTCAAAATAATCTTCGCCAGTATCAAGAAGAAGATAGAGACGGAGCAGCAGCAGCAGTAGTAGTAGTAGTAGTAGTAGTAGCAAAAGTTGTTTTCAAGTAATACAATCCACATTTTCCCAATTCAAGAGCACCTTCGGAACATCATCAACCGATGGGTTGCAGACATGTCTGGAGAGGGGGTGGGCGGGGGTTTCGACTAAGATAAGATCCGCTCGCTACCTCAACTCACATTATGATTCCTCGCCGCGGTAACAACTATGGTATAGCAGTACTGAATGGGGCCGGGGCTCTTCCTGCAGGGAAAGGGAAGCGAGGGGGATGACAAGAGCAGATGGAAGGAAGGTGGAGATGTGGAAGCTAGGCCATGTGCTGCGGCGGAGCGGTTGCCAAAAAGCAAAATCCGCTGGAAAGGCTCCAAATAATTTCATATACTACTACTACTACTACTACTACTAGCAGTCATCATTATAGGAGCAGTAGTATACACTTGAAAATCTCAATCGGTTTCTCAACCCTTAAAAACCCTGTCCCCGTTACTTCCTTCCCACCATTTTTCTTCCGCACATAACACCCATAACTTTCCCATTGTCATCCTCTTCAACAAGTTTTTCCTCTGCAGGATAATACTACGTAAACACATAGACACACAGACTTATTTGCTCACACACCGACACAAAGACACACACACACACACATCCACATACATATATAAGATAAACGCGAAAGCATGCGTTCAAACATATGCACACACACACATACACTCCCACCTCCCACAGCGTGGATCGTAGACGTAGACACATTTCCACCGCCATACCGCAGTTGGAGTCGGACGGAAGGCTAAAGCCATACTTTCCCAAAAGATAATGATAGGAATAAGGTAAACAAAGGTCCACATGATCTCCAAACCTCCTCCTCCTCCTCCTCACCGTCACCACAATTCCCCGGTTCCATTCTTTAAAAGGCATATGTAGACGAGGGAAATTCGAAGACTTTGGCTAACATCATGGATGTGGCTCACTGGGTAAACAACACTGAATAGGGGCCAAGCCTCAAGCATAGGCAGGAAGCAAAGTAACTCGTCCTCTTTCTCCTCCATCTCATTCCTCCAATACACGTCGAGAGCACCAGGCTTTCCTCGCCCATGGAATACGTAGAAGGGGGCGGGGTGGGGAATATCTACAGGGTACCACACCACTGGGAGTAGCAGTAGTGTGGTACCGCAGGCACTGTCACTACTCGTTTGTAGTAGTAGTAGTATTAGTAGTGGTAGAAGTAGCTGCAGTGGGAGCACTGCCACAGGACTCTTGGGTATCCTCTCACTGTGCCGGCGGACGTCCTTTCCCCTTCGCAAAGCATACAGAGTCATCCCATGTGTACTCAAGCACAAATAGTTACAAAATAAACCTATCCAGAGATAGGGGAGGATGAACACGTGCTCAAATGTGTAATACAAATCCCCTCCTCTTCTTCCAAGTCCTCCACTTGATGAAGATAATAATACTAATGATGATGATATGATGATATGGTGATGCTGGAGGTGAGACTAAAAGATTGACTGACGGACAGGATGGGGGCCGAATATAGGCTTTGCCTTGTCCACCACCATCACATAAACAAAAATCGTATCACATGATCAAAACGAAAATCCTCCCGTCCAATTTGACGAGCCTTCCCTGACTTCTACCTGCCACAGCAGCAGAGTCAACCTACACCACGGCTCCTCCAGATATTCAGCCTCCTATTCGCATTCCCCAGCCAGAGGTGGTGGACAAGGGATAGAAGTACTGACATCGCCGCGGAGGACTTCCACATCTCCCCCTCTTCCACTCCACACTCAAAACATCCATTCTGGAGCCTTTTCCTTGACCATTTCCACATGGCCGGAAATTAATTGCATTGCAGGGAAGAGGGATTTCTAATTCATCCTCAGATAGTTTCCCATCTCCATTTCAGAGCCCTCACACATCAGAGTGGGTTCATGGCTTCACGAGAATGGCTTTCCCCACGGGGTCGGGTCCGACTTTTCAAATATTCACGGATGTTGGATGCCTCGTTTTGGTTGTAAATAAGCTATTTATGTATGCATAATATAAGCTTGGCATGTCCCCTCTACTCCGTCCACGAGATCATCAACTTACTCCGTCACTCACTCATTCACTCACTCCGTCAGTCAGGTTCCATACGGATATTTTGCCGAACCCGTATCCTGTGATAGTAGGGCTTAGCCAAGCAGTCAGTCAGTGAAGCAGCGAGAGGGGTCGCGGTGAGATAAAACCAATGAAACCACCATCGTCCTTGTCAGCAACATCCCCCACCGTCGTAGCCCCACGAGCCGGCTCCATAAGAAATGAGTAGTTCAGGACGTGACTCTCGTAATACGCCCGAATGTGGGGAAATCAGCGGCACGACCTTCCCTTCACAGTCATCCCAACCCGGCGGTGGAAGGTGGCGGGGAGACTCGGCACTCTCAAATCTGATACCAACAGGAGCATCACCACTACTACCACCACCACCACCACCACCATCATCACCAGTAGCAATACTTTTACTGTCAAGCCAGCTCCAGGGGAGCGGGAGCGGGTATTACTCTAACAACAACGGACGAGTCAACCCACGTAAATCATTCCATCACTGCCAGGAGCAGCACCACCCTCCCTCTATACCCTTCACATAGAACACACTACTAACTACGCACACCCACTAACACCAGCCTCACAAACTTCCGCTGCTCCAGCTCAGAGCTGGTCCCTATCTATAAATGTGTGTGTACACATGTATGTGTGTGTATTGGCGCGACCATCCCCATATAATTCTCAAAAGCCTAATGCATCCGCAGCAGCACACATACGGAGCAATTTTTCATGGACCAACTGATACCTACGTCAGCCCCTCTCCTCCGTCGGGTTGTTGGAAGCCCCGCAGTCAGTGAGCCTGACTTTCACTCACCTCTGGCCTCCCTCCCAATGCAATATACGCTGCTGCGGCTACACCTGCCGCCCTCACGAACGCCAGGGTAGGAGAAGGGATATACGGGCATATCTGCGGCGGGAGTGGGGCAGGAGGAAAAAATCCGCTATATAATACAGGATCCCTAACTCCGACAGCGAGACTAGCCTACACGACCCATCCCCACCAACCGCCGCAGCCGCTAACTACTACTGCCCTGACGTCATCCCTTCCCAGTCAGCCCTACTCAATTTCCACTAAAATATCACAAAAGAAAGAGGTAGGGCATGAGCAACGTCGGGAGCAGTCCTCTGATCTCGACCAACAAAATAGTAACAATTCAGAGGATCAGGATCAGGATCAGGATCAGGATCAGGAGGAGGAGGAGGAACTTTTACCCGCAAATCTGTGCGGCTTGAGGACAAACTGCAGTAAGTGTTACGAAGGAGGATGGGGCACATGTTGTTTAATTATCATGAACTCCCGCAGTAGTAGTAGTTAGTAGCATTAGTAGTAGTTTGAGTGAGTGAGTCACATAGTTTCCAGGCCCCCTCCTCCGCTTGCCTAACATGCTTGGCTCACATGATGGGATTATTTCCAAGAATAGTTCGCAGGTACCCCGTCTCAATCCTCATCCCACCACAGCCCATCATCATCATTATCATCATCATCATCATCATCATCATCAGCTTCCTTCGGGCAAGTCAGGCCAACTCCTGCTCGTTCATTTATATCATCATGACATGACCAATCACTATCCCTGCGCCTCTGGGAGGGCAGAATAGGAACAACCCGGTGGTCCGAACCCTTCCACCAAGCGTACCAGCACTGGTCACAAGAAGAGTCCCTTCTTGTTCCAACCAATGTAATTTCCTTGTCAAATAAACCACATCCCTAACGCCATGCATTTGTCCATTGTCCCCGTGCTGCTCCGGGCTAGTCACTTTTGTAGTGGTAGCAAGTGGGAGGAAGGACATGTATGCGTGCATGGACATGTGTACATGTACAGGCTTACAAATCACCGCTAATATCCCCCAAGTTTGACCCTTCCGCCCCCCTTCCCAGCAACGGTCTGTAATGGTAGCACGATGCACTTGACAATGGAGCTGCTACTACTACTACTACTACTGCTATATATACTGCAACTTCCTCAAGGAGTGGCTACATAATATGCAGATGAGGATGACCATGGCGATGATATTTAAGAAAAGTGCATGGGGGACACGTGTTACCACAGACGGAGGTCACGTCTGCAACACTCTGTCAATCAACCACGCGACTTTCATTTCGTGGCAGATGCAAGCACAAGTTTCACTGCCCCATTTATCCTCTTCACTCTCACTCGTCAGTTACTCAATCAGCCCGGAATAATCACGTTTTCCTCTTTACTATTTCCAAAGCGGATGGATCCCACCTACATTTATTTATCCACCCCATCACCTGGTCATCCCTCAAACAGGGAATGAACGTTGACTCAATGGAAGAATCGGATTCGGAGGAACGAATGAATAGACATGGAATCAACGCCGGTGATGGTACGACGAAATCGCCGCCGAGGACCAGCGCAGCGGCGGACGCCACGCTCAACAGGCCCCCATACTTACTCCACCCTCTCCTCCAGCAACACTCGGGCGACGACGACGACGAGAGGAGGGGCAGGCGTAACTGGGGGAAATTAGTCATTTCATCGCTCTCCCTGGCTCTGCCTCGGTTGACTATACTGGAGATGGCGGTATTACCTTTTACAAAAATAGGAGTTAAGGTCCTCGGAAGGGATAGCAATGCTACTATACTACTACTGTTGTAGCTAACACACACACACGCACACATGATGATTTTGGATGGATGATTCAATCATTATAATCTCCACTTAAACCCCATCATCATCATCCTCATCACCCTCGTCAGACTGCGTCAATCCAATCCAAATGCAATAGCCATTATGTGCGCAGGCAATTGTGATGAGTTGTGCAGAGAAGAGATGAGGAAAAAAAACAAGTTTCACGATGCTCTCTCTGTGTGTATGTGTACTACTAGTCTGATCGTAAAAACGCAATTCCAACCCCTGTGAGTCATCCTACCACACCATCACGACCACAAGTACAAAAGTACTCCCATAGCCCCGCTCCCACTCTGGGCTCCTCACACTCTTGACAAAAAGGCACATGGGTAGACCGGGAGGGAGGGAGAGGGAAGTCATATATACACCCACAACATATTTTATATTACAATTTAGCAAATATGCCATTATTGTCCTTACCTCTCTCTCTCTCTCTCTCTCCTGTCCTCCTCCAGCCATACAGACGCAGGGACGTAATAGTCCTTTGACAACATTATTTTATCCCTCCTGGCATGGCACACACACACACACACAGTACACAGTACACTCCCCGAGATCTGCACACACTATGTATACCTATGATTATGATGCCGCCTGCCGCCGAAGGTGGAACGACGCCATGTGCACACATATATATACATGCATACACATGAGATGAGCATATCCGGGTGGGTTCCTTTTTCGTCTCACATTAACCAGGATGGATGGAGGGGCACGATATGATGCTACTGCGATATATGCAGAACATGAGACTCTGGCCACACGCCCCGCCTCCAATATGGAACGCAAACAAATCATGCAGACTAATTTTACAGCTTCACATTCCCCTCCATAATGCCCAGAAACAAGAGTTTATTATGGGGACGAAGAAGGGCTGTCAGCATGTAAGTTATCCAACTAAATATATGTATATACATATGTGCATGTGCACGTGTGTATGTGTATGTGTGTGTGTGTGTGTGTGTGTGTGTGTGTGTGTGTTGATGTGCGGAATCCATTGAGATCCTGATCATTGAGTGTATCCAATACAAACTGAACCCGTGAACTATCATATGGAGGAGACTAGCTCCGCAGTTCGCAAACCTCCGCAGGCATCCCCACACCCAAACGCACATGAAATTCGCTCACACACTCACACACACCCACTAACACACCCGTATACGCATGGGCACAAACATCCACATCCTCCGCACGTTCTCTCCTCGCTCTCCCATTCCATAGTTCAACGTATGACCATGACGTGGTGAACGCAGGTTCAGTTTTTTTTTCACCACCATCATTTACACTCACACTCATCCTCCTCATGCTCATGCCCATGCTTCACGCTACCATGTTAAAAAGACTCCCCCCTCATTCTCTCTCTCTCTCCTGAATATCTTTTCCACCTACTACGCACGTATATAGACGGAACAATCATGATAATAACATGCGAAATTAAAATGCGTGATCTTGGTCAACCTGTAGAATGTTGCATGGGAAAGGCTCCTCATCTCCCTCCTCCTTGTACTTGCTCATTCCTCAATACTACATTACTGCTAAAGTATATACTTCCATAAAAGCCGGCGGCAACGAACCACTTTGCACTGGTCAGCGTCAAATCCACACCGGAGGACAACGATACTACTTACTTGCTACGGTCAGCCATTATGACTTCTACATGCTACTCTATGGCTCAACTCCTATGACCACAGACGGACGCACTCACACACGAAACAGGACGCCACAAAAGGTATATGTAATCCATCCAGAGGGAACTCACTCTCGGACTCGGATTCGGAAGAAAAAAACTCGTTATAATATTCACACACATCCTCACAATCACACAAATCCTCACACACACACACACACACACACACACACACACACACACAGACGAACCATAGGCCGTAGTACGGCACAAATAACAAGGCGATTCCTCGTACCAGCAATTTATGCATACACGTAATGGGAAACTTCATCACTGTCACCTCCGCCACATTTTACACACATCCACACGTCCCTCACAACTTTGCACAGACGTATCGCCAAAATGTAATCCCTCGGCTCAAACCTCCGCACAACTACGACAACATTTTTAACTTTCCGTGGCAGGAACATCATCAACAACAACAACAACAACAACAACAACATCGAGAGCGAGAACAACAAGAGCAAAAATTCCACTACCGCCAACGGTCAAACGCAAGTTTTCAGATCATATCGAAACCCCACACACTTTGATCCCATCCACACCATACTATAGCCACAAAAACAACATGTATTCAGGGTCATACACGACAGAATGCAATGCAAACTTTATGGTCCTAATGCCATTTCATTAATAGATCCGCCAAAACAGATTGGAATATGAAGAGTGGCGAGTAAAAGTTGAGCGGAATCGGGGATTTTTATCGCTTAGGATGGGAGGAGGAGGAAACTGTCATGAAATCTCCTCACACGCGAAGGAGAGAGAGCGGCGCAAAAAAATAATAAAGTGTCAAAAGAACGGGAAGCAGATAGCATGCACGCACACAACAGGTCCCTCGTCGGCTCACCAGCTCACGTCCCAAATTACATGAACACTGAATGCACGAGGAGCGGAGATGAAGCATGCTACTGGTACTACTAGTACAACTACTACAGCAGCCGCCACCGCCGCCGCCACCACCGCCACTCTACTTTTCCCAACCAGCCGTCAGTATATAAACATTCTCGCCCTCGAATCCCTGAATATCTTTCCTCCTTTCCTTCCCCGAAATGAGAGCCCGGCGGTAGCAGCATGGAGTCAACATGGCCTCCTTCCCGTGTCGAGTCGACCATTTGGCTCCTACATCTCCACAAATCCACATCCACACACATGCCGTCAACCGCCATATGTCCTGTCAGCGACACATCACATGTGTGTGTGTGTGTGTGCGAGTGTGACAGACAGAGAGCGCGTGGTCGGCACTAACTGGCTGAACGATCCAATTTCCCCTCTCTAATGCTCTTCATAATAATTGAGAAAGACATGAATCTAAATCCTTGAATCCACCACCATCCCCCACTGAAACAAGCTGAACTTGATCACACCTTTTGATTGAGGGGAGTGGGTTCCCCCCCCCCCACTCCAGTCTCGTTTCCGACACGAGCTCCCATCGAAAACAGTGTAATTGTGGATTATTGAAAACAGGAATAGACATACAATTGCAGCAGTGGTCGAGGGAGTGGAAAGATATAATCGCCCTAGCTGTCGCCTGCTGCACGACAGGTCACATTGTGGAGCTTGATTACTATATTGACATCCAGTCCGTCAAGAAGGTTGTAGAGAGTTTTTTGATTTTTTTTATCAATTCTATCACACGAAAACATACTCACACACACACACACACACACACACACACACATACACAACACTCAGCAATCGTATCTCTCTCCACACATGTTCCTCACTGAGCTGAAGGAACTACGACGCGACGACGACGACGACGGGAAGGATCACCTGATTCACACACAGGTTATTTGGAAAGATAATAACGGGAGCACGGGACCTGCTCTGACAACAAACGGGAATGGATAGTAAAACTTTCCTAAGCTAATTAAGCACACATTGTACCATCGAGAAACAATCTCGGCTCGAATTAGCAATGTGACAGCCTCCCTACCTGATTTGGAAGGGCAGGCAGGTAGGTAGGCACACTCCTGTTGGCTCCAAGTAGTTGTGGCAGTATTACTACTTCTACCACTACCACTACTATTATTATTATTATTATTATTATTATTATTGCTATGATCATGGGATATCCCTTGATGTGCGAGCCAATGAACAGGGACACGCACCACTGCTACAGATTATTCCATGGTACGTACAACACACCATCACATGCCCCCAAATCATCGTGGCCGAACCAGCCATCCATGTGATATGCTATGCATTCAGGATGAGCACTCAATTCCTTTTGATGGAAATTGTGAGCATAAATGTCGCCCACCGAAGTTCATTACTCCGTAGGTAGGGTAGGAACAAGAGAGACGAACGGGTGTACAAAGAAAGAAAGGAGCGAGACCAAAAAAAAACTATAACAAAATGAAGAAGAAAAAGAAGGCGCTTGTAATACGACAGAGAGTGTGGTGTGTGCGGTGATGGTGTGACTAGTTAATGAATCAAACCTGAATGTGTCGGAGGGAACTCCTCAATATTGCCAAATTTGAGATCTTGCGGTCTTCAAATGCAGGGAGTTGACTTTTGAGAAGCTCAAAGCACTCCTTTAGGTGAGCTCGCCGATTCTTCTCCAACTTATTGTGAACCTCTCGCGTTCCCGAATTCCGGTTGCCCAGGCTTGAGTTGCTGTTGTTGCTGCTGTTGCTATTACTGCTGCTGTTGCTGCAAATAGACAAGACGGGATTGCGGAATTAGTTCACGCACACAAACACACACACACACACCTACATTCATAAACTTCTCCCATCCACTCCTCGCATAATGAGGAACAAACTAATAATATTGTACGACAAGCCAAAAACCAGATAGCTCCATTCCCAATACATACTCTCCCCCACTAGAACGTTCATCGTACAGTAATATTAATAATAATAATAATAATAATAATAATAATAATAATACCATTACTATAAGCTCAAGGGCCTCAAATATGCATCCTAGATTTAGATTACCATGAGGGTCATTCGATATATCATATTTGTTACAATGTGGACATAATTGTTTCTTTACTTTTTGGTCACCCGGTTGGTCCCTCCATTTAGATCGAACGTTGGAGATTGGCTCAAATGATTAATACGGCGGTAGGAGTGGTCTGATGAGGATGATGATGATGTTTTGAAACCATTCAGTGATTCAGGTACTCTGGGGAGGATTGTGGATGTGCTCGGTGGATGATTATTGAAATTTGTGGGGGACACGAAGTGGATCCCGTTCTGAACGACCCCGTGGTGATTGACGAATCCATTATTGTTAGTCTGACTTGGCGGAGGTAGTATGACTGAGGTTGAACTACTGTTGGGTAAGTCTGGAAATCCTTTCTCACCTGCAAGAGCAAAAATAAAAATAAAACAATGATCCACTGCATAAAAAATTAGCACGGGCAGATCCTCAATAATGGCAATAATAATATCATATAATATATCTAGCTCACATACACACCCTCATAATAATCCCCACGTTACGCCACACCGGGCCCGCATTCACTGCAAAGCCACATACTTTAACACAAGGACTTTCATATACACACTGCATTACACTACACTGCTCCCGAACGGCGGTATCTCTCCTCGTTCCCCCCACACCCGCACACACACTCACACAATAACTTCCCCAAAATCTCCCAATCCTCATCCCATAATTCATTTCATTACTGTCGGCATCCACGCCACGCTCTTGATCAGTAAATACAGAGTGGAAATAGCACCGGCAGACTATCAGAGCGAACCACACGGCGGCGGAGGACTTGAAAATAATTAATACTCGTCATGCATCCCAAATCAGATTTCTCATCATCATCGTCGTCGTCATGATCATCATCATCATCACCACCACCACCACTACCATGATCATCATCATCATCATCATCATGCTTCCTTCGACGAAAGACCCATGCTCAATTAGATCAGAAAGCTAGTCAGAGTCTAACCACCCTCTGATGAACTAACCCCAGTGGCTTTCACATTAACACGACGGCATTATTACGCATAAAACAGAGCACGAAAATAATCCTCTCTCTCCTCTCTCACATATATAGTACATCCCTAAGCATGCTCTTCTGCTCTCTCTCTCACTCTTCTTCCTCCTACTCATCCTCCACTCCCTATACTCCATAGTATACGTACCAACTTGAGTAGAGCACAGCCTCAGCATGTGTCAACGTATATATATACAGAGCAGCAAGTTACACCAAATGTCATCGTCCTCAATTCGGTAATCAACAACAGAGGAACAGACAGGCAGACAGACTCATAGCCGCTCTACGAACGTACATATATATGCATAGTCAACTATGCACGTAGCCATGAGAGCAGCAGCAGCAAGAGCAGATCCATACTATATATCTGATAAACTTAACACGCTTCAAATCAGCCCTCGCGTTGACGTTCCTTTGCCCCGCGACCGACGGCCAACATTATTCCCCTTCCCGACGACGACTCGCAAAAATTACCCACACGCTCTCCCACTAAAACAAATTGCATCACTATACTTCCACACTACTACTGTGACCATAATTACAATTACCGAGATGACTATTACACACCACTTTAGCTGAAAAGAAGAGAGATGATGGAACCGAGGCGAATTCTTTCCCTACTAATTTTTTTCACTCCCACAACGACATTCAAACACACACACACACACACAAATATTGTCTCCTCCAAGTCAAGCCGTCAAATCCTTGCTAAAACTTGTTTGCCAA